>DWPV01000336.1:0-31607 GCA_018251915.1 Urbanus proteus proteus | reverse complement strand
AAACAACTATATTTAGTAAATAATGTCTATTAATTCATTCATCTGTCTAAAGATTCAAACAGATTTGTAGGTACCTTTTGCACTTGGCTTCGCGCTATATTTTAATTTATATAGGCACAAACCTTCCCCTTGAATCACTTCAGCTATTAAAAAACCGCTTCAAAATCCGTTGCGTAATTTGAAAGATCTAAGCATACATAGTGACAGACAACGGAAAGCAACTTTGTTTTATATTATGTATGTATTCTGGACGTTTCTTAAATCACAGTATATACTCCCCCACCCCACCCATAACTCCTCACAGCAGATCACAGATGATAACAGGAACAGGATTGCTCCAGGAATATATGAGTTACTGATCATCCGAAATTATGAGGCCTTCAACAATGTATGTATGACAACTCCTATCCCATGATAACGACCGCGACCAACAACCTGCATATCAACGCAACAACACGCATCTTTAGCTACTCGTGGTCACCCATCAACTTCTCGACATCTTAGTATATCAGTAATATTTTCAATGCGACGCTATGATTGAAATAGCTTACATCCCATATCGTTTTTGGCACATCGCACCACTGATCCACACGCCTACCTATAGTGCAATTATCTAACGAATAAACACAAAGCCATTATGTGCGGTATTAGAAACAATTACGATACAATACAATACAGATAATGGGGCCTGATCTGTGACACCGATGTCGATGTCACAAGTGTCGCAACTCTACTCGCTCCCATCGACACTGGCTTTTGATCTACAGTTATATAACCTGAAAATAATATTGTTTTAAAATCGCTTAACATTTTGCTAAATATTAAAACAGTTTCCTATATAAAGTTTTAACATCTGAGGATGGTAGAATCCATGTGGTTTGACTCCGGCGGAACCACCGCTACGTCTACTTCTAATAACGGCAGTGTTAACCACTGCTGTGTTCTGCTTTGAAGGGTGTGATAAGCGAGACTTGCTATCAACATCCTTCAGACCAGAACACTCCAGACCAGACAGCGCTACACTGCTGTTATAAGCAGAAATAGGTGTGGCGGTGGTGCCGCCGGAGTCGAACCACAAGTTGTTCTGCCATCTCTTATCGTATATTAATAATTGACTAATATTATATAGTATCTACTTATATAATATACATATACTAAAACATGCGACGTATTCTAAAACAGGTCTGATCACCGGCAATTAAATTAATTTAATGGCCATTAAAACAATATTAATATCTTTCACCAAATCAAAGGTAATTGACAGTTGAAAAATATTAGGTTGGCTGCCCTGGCGGCGTGCGGTGCCAATAGTGCCAACAAAAACAAACTAATTGTTATGCTCTACATCAAGAGGAAAGCTATCGAAGCATTCATACATAACTAATAATATCGATATGTTACATGTGATATATATGATGAAAGTAGCAAACGAGCATAGTCCACCTGATTGTAAGAGGCCACCTGAGGTCGGCCACAGATGCGTTGCTACCCCGGAGGACTAAGTTGGAACGCCTCGGATAAGTATGTCTCCCTTACCACACCCTTCAAACCAGAACGTAGCAGCGTTGAACATTGCTGTTATTAGGTAGAAATAGGTGTGGTGGTGGTACCGCCGGAGTCAAACCACAAAGTGCTATACCACCAAAAAGTTACATAAACCGCTTGACAATCGTTCAAATATGGGAATATTTTTAGGTCATTTTAATTTTCATCCTTGCTACCATTATCACAACTTATCCTTAAATTTTAGAAGATACCTACTTATACCTACGAGGGCTTTCAAGTTAGTCTTCAGAGGTCGCAACGCATCTGGTGGCAATCAGACATAACTAACGTCTTTAACCCTATCTGTGGTTGATTACATGTCCAATGGCCACATCTAAAATTAAAAAAAAATCACCATAAACAGAAAACTATCATTACCAACAGCGTACCATAAACAAATATGAACAATAGAATAGTCATATTAAAGCAGTGTAGGATAAATATTCATTTCTGAGCGCGATGGGTGCCAGAGATATACATACAAAATTTGAATGCGCGAGATAGTATTGTTTTAGTATTTCTAGCGAGCTTATATTGATTAAAAAGCGTATTTACATTTGAAATTTACATATGCCGTGCTTCGAATAGCGGCTATCGATTGCTAGGACATAATGTTGCAGCGTATATTAATTGTAAGCGCGGTTGCAATGTCGTGCTGGGTAAGCCTGATAACATAATGGCGGACCGGGCTGCGATTTTGCGATTAAAGCTGTAAGTCGAAGGTTGATGTTATTTTGTCTATTGTTGAGACATCGTGCTCGGGTTTGTGAATGAAATGTTTTGATATAATTGTGATATATTTTGTTTCTATCAGATGAACAGAAGTTATCTTTGTGTTATCTGTAATTATTATAAGTTAACACTTAACTTATTTTTACATCTTGTAACCAAAACACGCTTTATTTTTCTTTACATACGTAAAGCTTTCGATGCCTTTTATAATTATGTATTGACTATTATTTCTATTTGAAATATAATAATTAATTAATTTCAAAACAGATCAAATCATAGCATTAAGTTACTTATTTCATGTTCGCATAAATAGACACTTGTAACCTAAAATAACAATTTAATTAACCCAACCAATAAAGTCATTACTACCAACACCTTGCAGTAAATTCCACACACAATCAATAATTGCGGCGCCGTTTTCAAATGCGATTAATAGTCGCAGTACATTTTTAATTGGTGTGACCTGACCTTTAGTCGTAGATGCGATTCTGCGCTGTACTTTAATCGCATGCAATAGTTCCCCGTAGTGATTAACTTCGATTAAATGAATGTGATTGGTTGTTTTATTGTTTAGGGTTCTTAAGAGGGGTTCTTGGAACATGTCTTTCGTATATATGGATATCTAAGCCTGTCTCCATAGACATGTTTCTGGTTTAAAGCCTGTATCGATTTATTTAGCCTTTTACGCTACAAATTAATCAATAATAATACTTTAATATTAAGTTTATGTTATTTTATGCAGCTTACCTGATGGTAAGTGGCCACTACCGCCCATTGACATCTGTAATCAACTCTAGATACGATCACAATTTTACCTGAAGTCGACCACAGATGCGTTGTTACCCCTGTAGAGTTGGAACGCCTAGAATAATTATCTTTTAAGACACCCTTCAGTCCAGAACACAGCAGCGCTGGACACTGCTGTTAATGTTATTCTATCCTGTCATACCCTATCCTATTCATCCTATCTTCTATCTTACAACTCTTTATATATTATAGCCTAATTTACAACAAATAGAGCTGATTATCGAATATGACACACAAACACAAGCCGACACACACATACTAATCCTAATTGCTGAAATCCGTCATTAGGTTGCGCCATCTACAAGGGCACTGTAATTATTGAAGCCGGTAAACGTATAATCTATCGAAACCAATAATAAAATCATTATTAGCCACCCAGTGGTTTGACGCAATCGGGCTTAAAATTGAGCTTAAGGTTGAGACACACTTGTGACATAGGCTTGTAAAAAGTAAGCTGCAAGTCGACTGAATTATTTCTCTTTATTCAAACTTTTGGATTTCCATGATTGCTATAGAATCCCTTTAACATATCTTTGTCAATTCCTTTAATAAATTGATTTTTTGATTTTTGTCCTGTGACCCCTGTGCCTTCCGAGTACAACAGTTGTCGATTGTGTTCATTAAATATTCGCCTTACCTAAAAACAATTTACTTTAATTAATTAGAAGTGGCTGTTAAAACGAACAATGATGGCCAAAGACGTCTGTAACAATAATATTGAAGTCCTACCTGAGATAGAGCATTGATAGGTACCCACCCCTAACGACTAATCTTGTATTATGACGACTATATTTGTATTTTTATGTCTCGCACAGTCTCTCTTAAAAACTAGAACAAGACAGCACTTACCATACCGTTTTTTAAAAGAAAGAAACATATGTGACAATTAAGTTCATTGCTACCTACCATTTAATATTCCAAAAGTAAATCTTTCCACATATTCAAATCAATTCGTTCGCAAGACATCCACAGTCTGTGCCCGTCCCATAGACAACAATTATCGTCCATAAACTGTCGATGGGCTATCGTTTATTATCTGTTCCCGACTGCAGGTGTCGATCACTTCTTTATTGGTATAGATTTTATAGTTTTGTTTTACAGAAGTTTATGTCTTATTAATAACGTTTGTTTATTGGTATCGGAAGTTTTTTAAAGGTCACTTTGGTATTTTATTTTTTTAAGAAAATTTCTTTTTTATTATTTATAGTCAATCAATTTATGATTAGTATTAATTGAAATGGCATTTGAAAGTAGAACTAAGTGTAATTGTTCTTTATATTTCAGTATTGATTCGCCATAACTTTTTTGTTTGTTTGTTCCTTTGTCTTTTGCAGTTAGGTACGAATACCTATATATACTGGTAATCACATTAACGTTCATAACTTTGAATACTCCGAATATCAAGCCTAGTTATTGCCACAGCCATTCATCTTATACATATTATAATTACGTATACCTAAAGATAAGGCAGACGGACTACCTGGTGGGAAGTAGTCACCGTCACCTATGGACATTTGCAACACCAGAGGAGTCACATGAGAGGCAACGCATCTGTTTTTAACGTAAAATAAAAATATAAAACGATAGGTGTTCATGTACCAATATTTATTAACTAAACTATTGCTTGTTCGCGTATGTTGTATCTTCCTCCTATTAGTAAGCTCTATATTAGAAATACCAGAAATTTTCAGACACTTTAAACCAATACAGATAATCAAAAGAAAGTTAAGTTTAAAATGTGTCATATTCTCGGAAAGCCGGCACAGAGATACCAACGCGAGGGCTCCGAAAAGATCCGGAGTCGGCGGAACAAATTTGACAGATAGCGTACATTATCTGTGGCGTACCGTGATCCGCTGCCACGATCGGGACGGTTTTAGGGGGAAACACACTGGGCGTTTTACGCGTCGCATTAGGATTTTCCTTTAATGTATAGATTTAAAGCGAAATAACAAAATTTAATGTTGTTCTTAGGTTTTTTAAGCTTTCTAAAGTTTAATGTAAGGATAGAAGTTAGTAAAGATATAAGTTTTTCTTTTATATTAATGCACGTGATTTTTTTATTTTCATTCATTCTCTAACATAATTAATTCTACCAAGTATATACTGGATTGGAAACATGTAGGTGTCTAAAAGTGTAATGTGTAAGATAATAAATGAGTTTTGATCTGACAATCTTATTATGTAACGCGTCTTCGTGTAATAAGTATTTATTAAACATAGAAATAGTAATTAGTTTAATAAACGCTGCGCATGAGGCTCAAGCGTTTAATAACCGCTCACAACCCGCTCCGTCCGTCCACAGCCTAACGGTTTTAACCGAAAGACGAAGCGACAAAGTTAATGAGGGTGTGCCGCAAGCATCCGACTGGTTAATGAATCGATAGCCGATGGTATCGGTGCTGGAAGAATGTTCCCAGGTTCCCACAGGCACGGAATGCCGCTCGCGAAACGTTCCGATGTCGATTCTAAGGATAGACAGGAACAATTCTGGACCATTTTTTGCGGGACATCGATGAGATTTTCGCGCGCTAGTTTTGGAATTAAAATGTATTGGCAGTTTTGTGCATGGTGTGGAATGCATGCGAATAACTGTTTCTAGTTTCTTAAATTAGTATTAGAGATCATCAGCATCATCATCATCATCTATTAGGTACCTACTAATTACATAAAAGGCGTAGGAAAAAAAAATTTGGACATAAAATTATTTGATGGTATTAGGCTCTGTTATTAGGCACATAATTTAATACTTATTGGACTTGTTTCAATCATATTATTGCCCGAAAAACATGAAATAGGATTAGGAATTATTGTATTATTATGTTTTTTATGTATCGAAATTGCAGTATTTCAGATTCGCAATATCACATCCCATAATATTTTGATCGATTATGCTTATGATAACTTTTGACGCAAGAAACCTACCTTGAATAGGGCCTAAATCAGGTTAATTTAACTAGAATACTTAACAGAAGCACCTAATCGAAATAAGAGTGAAGTAAGTAAAGTATTTCCACCATAATTATCCTATTAGCGGGAGAACAGGAGAAATAATCGGCCAAATTGTGGAATCCCACCGCCGCCGGCCGGCAAAAACCTTAACCTGTATTTAAAAATCGATTGCAACCAAAAAATTGTCACTGACAAATGATTCGAACGCCTTGCGGTTGAAATTACGAATTCAAATCTTCGAATTTCGAACAAAAACCGCCATTAACGGCGGTTGTTACCTTTTTTCGGCTGTCGATGGTTTCGGGGCTAATCGCGTTTTTTGTCGATACCCAGCTAATCGATGCATGCACTAATTCGATTTGTGCCCCTCCCTCGTCTATAAGTGGGCGTGATCTATCGATACTTCATTGTAATCATTACCGCACTAGCCCACCGCTTCGATGATGGACATTAGTTACATGATCTTGTTTTAAACGGAAGTACCTATAGATGAGAGATAATTAATAAAGATTTATCAGTTACTCATGTTAAATGACTACCTACAAAGTCGTAGTAAACTTCTAGTTAGGGCTCGTTAGGTTGCCTTACCTATAATTTCTATTATCAACATCGTTAAGAAACCGAAAGGGTTTAGTTATAATTGCATACTTCCTATAGGTAATTTAACAGAAATACAGGTTTCAATTTCATTATCATTACTTCACTGCGAAACTTATTTGTAATGACTATATTTCGCTGTAAATTTTATTAACATGATCTTATTAATAAAGTGAGGAAAATAATAAAATTTTATTACAGACTGGATAAAAAATTATCTGCAGGAAATCAAAAAACAATATTATACAGATAGGTAGATATTCACAGAAAATTCCAATTTCCAAATTCCATTGCGCATCCTCGTCGCCCAAGTTTGAAATCGTATCAATCACGTAAACATCAAAACATTCACCAATTATATTATACTTTAATTACAAATATCAAGCACACCGTTAGAAAACCAAAAATATGTTAATAATCAATTAGTTTTACATATTTTTAATAATCTGCACTTACAATTCGTTATCTGTGCGGTTTCTTGACAGCTGTCACGTGGAAAGCGTTCGAAAATCGATTCTACGGTTAACCGAGTGCGTCAAACCGCGACCGAGTTCTCGATAATTTAATACATAGAAGAAAATGAGAATAAAAAGCAAGGAATCGATTGTGGTTGATGACGGCGGCCGGTCGACAGTCGAATCATCAAGCTGATGGTTTTTTAATGATATTTTTCACAATCGGCCCGATCATTGACGGTTATTAGGTATAGAGCGCCTTAGGACACCTCCATACGCAAAACGCACATTTTCATCTCGTCTCTCGCATTCATTCAACGTAATATAACTTCTATTATTTCATTACTTAAGCCTAAATCCCCGTGTATGTGAAAACTATTTGCAAACTTACAAATGACTTCGACAAACGAATTTAAACCCTACAAAATGCGATTAAGGCATGATCAATGTATGCGTTCTTTTCTCTAGCAATCTAGCATAGTATAAAAATTATATGAATTAAAAGGCAATATAAACTTAGCATAGGTGTGAACTCGAAGTTAACCTCGTGATTGTATTTGCTATTTCTGATTGATCGTTTCTTGTCCTTCATACAAAAAGGACCATATTTTAAAAAAGAATGAGCATATAATAAATAGATTGCATACATTTTTTTGAGACAGATATTTAATAATAATTACAATTTATAGTAGAAAGAAATCTGTTATTTGAAGATATTAAACCAACACATAATGAGCGGTCAATATAACAAGCTGATACGTAAGTTCTGGGTTCGATTCCGACTAACCTGCAAAGAGCAACGTTTTTAGTTGTATTCTTTACAACGTCATTCATAATCGTGGTATTAAGTTGGATCTACTTACCTTATAATAAAAGTAAGTATGCTTCAATATGAAAAAACATCTTTGTTAGCTAAGTGTATCATGAAGTATTAAGTTATTATTGAAATACTAGCTTTTACCTTTCTCTTGAATCACTCTATCTATTAATAAACCGCATCAAATTCCGTTGCACAGTTTTAAAGATCTAAGCATACATAGGGACAGACAGCAGAAAAGGACTCAAGTGAGCACCGAGTATTAGAAGTCGATTTCGTATCTTTAATATATAATACTTTAAACATGTGTCACACCGAGTGATAGCCGAAGGTAACAGCCACGACAAACCAAGCGTGTCGGAGGTGCGAACTAAAAAACAAATCAATAACGACCGTTACACCGCTTGCAATAACATTAAAACTTTACTCAATTAATGCTTCACAAAAACCATTCGATCGGATATTCCACGGAAAAGAGAGAGAAGGAAGTGGCATAGGTGCCGATTGGTATGGGAACAGATTAAAACTTAAAAACGCTTTCTACACTCAGCCCTACTGTAGGTTTTTCGCCTGTGTCGTGGATGCTATGGAGACACACATACACGAATAGATTTCTGTTCTAGGTCTTTGTGTCTGTGCACTCAGACCCAGAACAGGAATCTATTCATCACTCAGATGTCTTTCTGGCCGGGAATCGAACCCGGCGCCCATTACGCGTCAGACCAGTATGGCAACCGTTCCGCCACGCGGGTCGTCAAAGCTGTTGCCAAACACAGAAGTCGGCACCTAATCGTATTCCCATCACTGAGACACCTGTATTTTTTGTCAACAATTAACGAGGCATATTTACGAAATTTCAAAAAAAATTACAATCCACGAATCAAAATTCATGTGTCTTAATGGCTGGCAAGCACTAACGTTAAGTAGGCTCATCTGTTCATACTAGTAGTCGCCACGATTCGCCCGTGTGCCAATTCCAGTTGTGTCTTTCTCTCACGGGTTATTCCCTGGATACGATTAAAGCAATCCGAACGAACTTAATCCACTTTTTACACCGTCACGTTTCATTGCTTCGTAGTCACTTGTTGCTACACAGGGATAATCCATATGGAAGCTGCAATCCCACTGTTGGGCATGACATTGATTTAAATAACAAAATGATATTAGCCCAGTGCTGCCCACGGACGTTTATAGGTAATCAAACTTAAGTAGGACTTTTTGTGTGGTAAGACATACTTATTCGAGTCTTGCAACTTAGTCCTCAGAGGTAGAAACGCCTCTGTGGTCGATCCCAGGTAGGACTGTGATCTTATCTAAGGTTGATTAGGTGGACTGCATGCTCGTTTGGTACTTCAATCATATAAAAAAACTCTAAAAGCTGATTTCTTGCCTTTTTAACTTTTTATTGATGTATCGGTAATAAACTTTATGGATTAACGATTTTGTGCTATCTCTGCATGCTCACGATGTAACAAGTGCTTAAAACAGCAAAAACATGACGATTCGATATTCTCCATACTTATTCTCGTAGTTTTTACACGAAGCGGAAAAGCAAACGTAATACAACCGTAAAGACAGATTTGTCATTCTGTTTTTGTGGGACGTGGATTAATATTTTTAGAAAAAGATAGTCAATATTGATCGTTTTTATAATGATGTTTTTTTTGTTATAAATAAATAATAGTATGCGTGTGAAGCGTTTTTATTATTTACTTTGACTATGTGCTTGACTTTTGGCGCCAATCTCGCTATTTTTTTCTATGGCTTCTAGCAATTTGAGCATTGACAATAGACAACTAGAATTAAACAGTGATTGACCGATTATTTACACTTACACAATAAAATATTTAATTTGAGTGTCGCAATAATAATACGTTAGTGTATTTCGAAATTATCGGAACAATAAAAACTCCGGTTCTAGTCCACTTGGCGCCAAAAACTTGTTTTTTGACAGACATTGCCGTCATATGAAGGCAGTTGCAGACTATGGTAGGTACGTAAGACAGACATCACGCGATCATCGACACGTTGACCTAATGATGATTGACAGGACGTTGCAAGTGTTTGATAAAATAATTCGTGTTTGATATTTTTTGCGCCAATTTTATTTGTTTCTTCATTGTTTCTGTTTGCGGCCATTACTTTTCATACTTGATACTACCTAACATTGCAGAAATAATATTTAGAAAAAACTGTCTGTTTAATTTACCTGTAATAAAATCATTATTTCTTTAGAGACTTAGGTCTATGTATTGTACGGCTATGCTCTGAGTTCTATGCCGAATAAAGTGTTTCGTATAGTCAACTATTTTGTAGAATTTATTTTTGGAATTAGGCCCTAGTTATAAATAGCACTGGACTTATTTTGTTTGCCTGTTCTTCCAAAGGCAGTTTTGAAAATGTATTCATTAGAAAGGGACGCCAGATACCGACATAACCTATACTTTTTCTTTTGGTATCTGAACAAAATCTTGTAGGTTATAGACATATCACGCAATATTGTCAAGAAAAAAAGTTGCATGCAACGAATTGATATATGTAATGATGATTGATCATTATACTGTGTGCTTCGTAAATCTATAAGTAATTAAGTGGAATGCAGCTTTTTTATTATTTTTTACGACTTATTCCAAGACTGAAGTGAGAAATATTATCCTTTAATAAAAAAATGTGTACGGTGTACCTACCTGTGCTCGGTACATGAGAGCGTTCCGGGTTCAATCCTGGGCCAGGCAAACTAAATATATCCTGAAAATATATTACATTTAGGTAATGATGGTGGTGAAGTAACATAGAAAGCCCAGAGTTCCAAGGAAAGCATTCGAAAGTTAAATTGATATGTCAGTCAGGTATGCAAATGCGTGCTGCCAAATACTACACACAACAGCTGTTTTACGGCAGAAAATAGTGTATTAATAGAGATTTACGGCAAGGTTCGGAATGTTCCACGTAACTATCATTTCATGGCACAAAAGAACTTTTATTGTTTCAAAAAAAATAAAAACAAACTTTTCTTCCCGTTCAAAAATAGAACGCCACTCTCGATCTGCGCGAGGAATTCCACAAATTCGATTTTGTGTTCGAAAAAAATTCAAATGGCCGATCGAAATCACGGCGCCATTTTCCATTAAAGATGGACGATTAATTATCAATTTAAGTCGATGTATGGAGGACATTACGTTAAGGAGAATCGATTAATTCGAACCAAATGATGCCGTTGTCGATTCTGTTAATGGTGACTCGTGATATATTATAAGCTTTATTAGTCTAATAAAGATGGAAGCAAACTAGTAGGTATGCAATAAAATCGTTGACATAAATAAAATCAATTAAGAATTTATCGATTCGAATGCGCGCTATAGATTTACGGTCGGCGTTATCTTGAACGACATTTAAGTCCGAACTTGAAAGGTTAATTGGATACAACTTTATGCCTAAAATAGCAGTCGTAAATTCTCAAATATGTAGTTCTGCACATAGTCTTAGGGTATCTCCATACTGACGGAATCAGGTTGAACTGGTCGGCAGTTTTGTCTATGGTACAATAATAATAACATCATTCGCAGCCATAGAGCTATTATACTTTGGCAACAGATCATACGTGACTCTATAATATATTCAGTTCTATGATATCACATCTATATTCACACAGATTTATTGTCTTTTAATTTTCTCTGGTTGAATCAATAATCAATCCACATTTTTAATCCGTTATTAAGAAATAAGCTGTTTATCCAATTATGCCTGCTTAAGTTAGAAATTCAGATCAAAATTTAAAACTCTGAGGTCTACGAAAAGAATACATTAGGTACGTATTCGAAGTGGTTTTGATTCAATGACAATACCTATTTCACCACATAATTCTCATAGTTTCAAAATCCTTCATTCAATTTCTAAACAGAAGTCGAGTACAAATGTAAAGAAACTCGCCTGTTTTCGAACGATGAGATTGAACATCATTGTGACAGCGATACAAAGTTATTTTTACTGTTGACAAATTAGATAACAATTGATTATAAACCTTATGGTTTTAACTTAAGGTGTAGGTAAGAGAATTGAAATGAAATCATTAGTAATTTAAAGTTGTTTAAGATTGTACAACAAAATGTCATACAACATGTTTGACTGATCGCTATCTATTGCTAAACGCAAAGTACCGTGTGCAATATTAGCAGATTAATAATAAATGTGTGTACAGCTTGATAATAAAATCTTTGTCTCGTTGTCAATTTTGGTTTAAAAAAATATTTTTTTTACTGTTCACTAAATCTCGAAGTATGAGTATAATCATAGTTAACAAGAAATCGTTAAAAATAGCTGAGTAAATATTCCTTATTTTTTATATCATAATCGTTAGCGTATCGATAATAATCGATTGCAATTTATTAACAATTATTCAATGCTCTATAAATTTATTTTGAACACGTAATAAAACTAAGCACGTAAAAAATTAATTACGTATTTATTTCGTAATTTTTGTAATTATTTCGACGAATAATTATGTAATTATTTTTTATATCAGTTTTATTTATTAATATGAAAAAAAAACAATCATATCGAGAGCGTGACGTTCCGCGCCATTAGCGACGCGTCCCGAATCGCTTGTTAAAAACTTCAATTCTCGCCACTCTTTCTTCATAAAAATTCTTTTGCAGGATAATAGTCTCATTAAAGTCTATAAACTTGTAATTAGCTTAAGGCATTAAATATGTCAGATGTACTGGATGGATTCCGTCACCCGATATCCATAAATAAAATGGCCGTCTTCCTTGCCGTTTGTCGTAAACACCATATTTATTGTGTTTACTATTTGTACAGATAAGCGGTTTATAGTTTTGTAAAGCTACTAGATAATGTTGTACTTAATGTTACAAAAATAAATTAAAGAACGCAAAGACCATATTAGAATGTAATCTATAAATAGTGAGTACATACTCCTTCAAAAACATTTTAACAATGCTCAAAATCTAATAATATAATTCAATAATTTCTCAAATAAAATTAAAAAATCCGTCAATGAAATAAAATATTATTATTAATCAATGAAAATTATTATTATTATTGAAAGAATATCAACGTTAACTCTCACGCACAGATAAATAAGAGCGCGAGAAATCTATAACACAAGTCACAAGCTTACAAGAAGCGCATCAAACGGTCAGCTTGTTTTTGCGGACGGTACGAGCTAGAGGCAGAATCGGCTATTGTTTCCGCGATACGCATCGCAAATTGTTCGCACACTTACAGCGAACGCCTGCGACTTGCTGGATGGACAGACAGACAGATTGTAATACTTAGGTACACGACTCTCCGATAAATCTTCAAAATATAGGTACATTTAATACGATTCCAATAGAAGGTATTCTTTGTAATCATAGACATCTATAAAAATATTAAAAATAATAAAATTGAAGTGTCTGTTTGTTATTTCAAAATAACATTTTTTTGCACAATGCATATGAAAGTGTACACGATACCAATAACGAAAGTGCAATTTTGTCTGTCTGTCGGTCTGTTTGGCTGAGGTTACCTTCTAAACGGGTGCACCGATTATGACGGGATTTTCATTGGAAGATAGTTGAAGGTCTAAGGCGTAACATAGGCTACTTTATTTTGGAAAAAGCATTCGGGCGCACACCACGCCGTTGCGGGATAGCGTGGTGATACTTATGTTTAGATATGTATCGCTTTTTACTTAACGCGGGTAAATCCGCGGGGATCAGCTAGTTAATATAAGAAAACTAAGATTAGAAATTTAATTTTCTACACGGGTAGGATTTTTCTCGATATTTTATTGAATCATTTTATGTTATCGCTACATAATAATATGATGATTATGTCATAAAGAATTTCTATCAAACATAGTATTTTTTAGACCTTTGCCACTTATATTTTCATCTTATTAATCTGTAGATTTAGAACCTCTTTATAGATGTCTACGAGCTTCTAGATCTACATTTGGATTTTTAACAAAGAATTTTTAACAATTACGAGATGACAGATTCGATAACATAAAAAAGCAGTTCTATTTAAAGCATCGATCATTATGGTAATACTTTGTACAAATTGTGACGGATTGTGGCCATTGTGGGTATAAATAGATTCTCAAGATGGCTACCATGTCTTGTAAGAATTGACGTCACACGTCTTTCCTGACAACTTCGCAAAATTGACAAATGATTCTTGTGACGTAATAAGTTACAACTTGACAAGACTTGATGATTCAATATGAATAAGTTCTTAAGTTGTTCAATGGAAAAAATCCGAACTGATGTAATTGATTTATTAAGTTTGTTTTGAAATGTATTTTTTCATCAATTAAGTATTTTTTATATGATTAAAGTAGCGAACGGGCATGCCGTCCACCTGATCGTAAGTGGCCACTGCCACCCATGGACAACTATAATCAACCCCAGATAAGATCAAGGTCCTACCTAAGGTTGACGTTGCGTTGCTACCCGAGGACTAAGTTGGAGCGCCTCGGATATGTAGGTATGTCTTCCTTACCACACCCTTCAGATCAAAACACAGCAGCGCTACATTGTTGTTATAAGGCAGAAATTGATGTGACGGTAGATTTTTCCTTTTTAAACACAGTCTGTATTAAAATAACAATATAAAATACAATAGAAAATAGAGTGGTCTCCTGATGTCAAGTCAAAACAACGGGTTTCACAACGTTTCCCGCCATCGACACAACCGCCGCCCGTTCCAATATCGAAAACATTTCAAAATTAGAACGCGCATTCGAACTCTTTCAAAAGACGCGCCAGAATCGAAAACAGCGATTAGTTTTAAGTGTCGCCGTTCGAACTTTTAAAAATATGTCGCTCGTTCGGATTTTAAATTTAAATATAAACCGGAGAATGCGTTCTATTTCGCCTCCACTTTACGATGTTTGTCAGTTAATGATTTTCGTTACGAAACTTTAGTGTGATATGAATTTATTGGGTACCAGTAATTTCACCGGGTTTTAATGTAATTTAATATTTATTATCAAAATAAATTACGGAGAACTAATAAAATTCCACTAAATAAAATCGCCCACGTTCTTTTAGTGGGAAATCGCAATTTTCTATTAGCGAACAAGTTCATGGGATGTTGTCAAAAAACTACAACATAATTCCATTACACAAAAGTGATAAATATTTAGTTTATCCACTTTTAAACTCTATAGGAAGGTACTTAGGTACTTTTTTATTTTTACTTAAACGTGCATACCTAATATAATAATTGTTATGGATCTATTTATATTCTATTTATAACACAAAAAAATTTGGTAGGTATCTCAGTGACTGTACAATGAAAACATTTATTTCATATTTGGTCAAAAATTTTCATTACAAACAGACAGATCGATTTCACTCTTCATATACGAACCAAAGAAATCCTAAATTTAAGTTATTTGTCTAGATTTATCTCCCGAAGCGAGTCGCCAATTCCCAAGCAATCGGGACTCCCGTCTAATCGGCCATCTTTTGGATTCTTGCTTGACGTGCTAATTTCCTTGACGTGTAAGGTTACCGACAGACCGGTTTAATGGTAGAGACCGAGGTTCGAATACGAAGGCACCACTGGCACACCTATTTCGGACTAATAACAACTGTGTTAAGCGCTTCTGAGTTCTGATCTGAAGGGTGTGGTAAGGGAGACACACTCCTACCTACTTATACAAGGCGTATCAACTTAGTCCTCGGGTGGAAATTTGAGTGCAACCTCAGGTAGGTAAGGCTGTAGGTTTTTGAAGCTGATTCCAAGTTTCAAGGACGACGTTTCGCCGCTTATGATCAGGTCGATCAGGCTTTTTAACAGAAAATAAAATTTAGTTTTTTTTTTTTACCAATATTTTTTTACAAATTAAAATAATTTTAAATAAACATACCATAGGCATGTAGTGAAATATTACCACGAAGTGCTACCTGTAAAAATCACTAAAACGCATTTCGTGATATTTAGCAAAAAAAATCATAACCGTTTTCCGTTTATCACGGTTCACGACAGCATTGTGGGCTGTCGCATCTCATTATTTACATCCTCATTTTTAAAAACAATACGAAAAACTAAAAAATCTCTTATAAATCGGTTTTGTTCCATTGACACTCACCCACTTGGCACGGAACGTGTTAACCGTCTGTTTCATAGCGAACGAGAAGCGATAATTGTAAAGCTATAGAAGTTTGACAAATAAACTAAAGATTTGGCGGTATGATTATCTGAGTTTGTTTATTTGATCATCATACAATTCTTCTAACTATGCCATAGTCATAGTACGGAGTACCTTTAAAATTTTATTAGATAATTAACTCGACATATTCATTGCTACGTAGGTATATGACAAGTAGATAAGGTGCATTTATTTTTACGCTGTCCGATACCTATAGTTATAGTTACCTGTCCGCCTAGTTAATAGGCGGCAGTGACTGACGATCAAAGATTATTAAAAAGTAATTGAAAATTTTCATTCCCTAAAAAATAATAACTATGCATTGACGTTATATAAAAATAAATAAAAACCAATAAATATATGTTTCGTTCACTCGCTACGAAATGGTACTGAAACAAGATGCTTAAATACAAAAATAATTATTGTTCCGTTGTTATGAAAAACGCGCGAACACTTTATAAGCGATAGATGAAAGAAACGATGCACGCGTACAACGGAATGTCGCTACTATAACAATAATAGACGGTATGACTGCGATAAATTGCCCACTGTTGGGCAACTGTGATAAATGGGGAAAATTAAAATATTGAAAAATTGTAACGATTTAAACAACAAAAAATAAGAGAGAATTAAAATAATGTCTCTTAACTATAAAAAAAAATTAAAAAATACAAATCATAAATTAAAATATCTAAAATTTCTACAATTTAAAATAATACATAAGAAAGGTAAATATCTTGTCGATTACTCACAAATAAAAACAAAAAAAACCAAAATTAAATCATCCATGTAAAAATAGAAACGCACAAATATATATTACAATAAATTTCTTAAAATCAATTATTTAAAATTGGAACAATTTATTTTAAAATGAGTTTCCACTATAACACATAAAATATTTTCAACCTATAACAATAATTATCATGTTCCTCATAAAAATGTAGGCATACTTTCTACAATTGATGCAATATTTCGAATATTTTCCTTTGCTATTACAAACGTTACATCTGCCGACACAATACAAGCGAATATAGCTCATAAAATGTACACAAAGGCTTATTCACATTACATTGTGCGTTCTAATTTTAAATTTCGTATTTCTGTTCGAAGTTCGATGGCGTTCGATTTTCGAACGTTCGGAAATAGCCCGCGGCAGCTGAAACCCGACATCGGACTGTTTTTTTATTACCTCCTCCGTGTTTATGACCACTTTATGAGTTCTTATAGATTTCTTGTATTTTTTTTCTCAAAACGAATGTCACTGATCAGATACGCTCTATTTCTGATCAGACCCGTAAGCTTAAATTTAGAGTTTACGAGGATCCCCGAGATTTTCCGCATAGGAATTAAAATTTTTCGTTTTACGACTACCGTTATAAAATCGAATAAGATTTTTAATAACCATTCGACCGAAGGAGAGTGACTTTTGAAATCTTATGTTTGTAGAATTTACTTTATACCTCTATTTTTAAATCTTGTTTAGTCTTAGTTCACGACAAATAAAAACTAGATTTAACTACAAAGCGGCGGAGTAATTTAAAAATAAATTGGAACGTAATCACGTTGTTGAAAAACAAACAAAAGAAGGCATCAATAAACAGAAGCTCTCATTCAAATTGGCTGTCCGTCGATTCTTTTGATTAGATCATTCGATGCTCAATCGATAAATAAGCGATATCCCTTCCAAACGAGGTCACTTATCGAGTGAATCGATCGAAATTCGAACCGGCCCGAATGAACGAGTTCCGTCCCATTCACTAGTTCAATAACGAATAATTTCGAAAAAAGATTATTTAAAAGACGCTTCCAATTCTTTTTGAGAACCTTTTTTTAACCCTCCAATGTATTAAGGAGCGGAAATCAACCGTCGCGAGCGATTGTGCGAAGTGTGAAAGGATCGATTCAAATGAAGTTTTTTAATCCCTCGCATATTGACATGTTAGTTTTTTTTCCTTTAATAAGAAGCCATTGTTTTAACCCATAACGCCTAGTGGTTGAAAAGACCGAGTACCTGATTTCTTTCGCTTTGAAATATCCTTAATTTTATTTAATCTGTATTGTAAATTAAGTTTTAGTCTTTATTGTATTAAGCTTTTCAGGGTTTTATTTTCTGTTTAATAGTGAATTTTACTATAAAGTTATTAATATAAAAAACAGGAACAATCTGTACAATTAATATAAAATATTAATCAGTAAACAAATAGCTAAGAACACCCACTGTTATCAAGATAAGTTTAATGTTTCGACGTGGCCAAAACGCACAGAGTGACAGTTTAAAACACAGTGTGTTTGAGCACGCCACCCTATCACACTTGTGATCTGTAAACTCAATGTCAAATATAGAAAGTTATTAAAGCGATACGTTGATAAATTCGGCGATAAGAGGCGAAAATTAGGTGGGTTTTCCCCTCCGTGACGTCATCGGCACGGACCCACAAAACGTACTATACACCTTGTTACAATGAAGTATATAAAAAATAAGTCTGTGTGTTATTTGAAATAAAAAAATGTTTTTTTTTAATTATAACATATGTGCCTAACCAGTGTCACTCGTACGTACGTAATATAATATGATACGTTATTCGAGTATATAAAATGTAATGTATGAGATATTTGTTTATACATAATACCTGAGCCGAGGGGTACTTTTAATCCTAGTGATATCTAACTTTTCACCTTATAAATAGTAAATACTATTTACTTAAAAACCCTACAAAGAAACAATGTTTCCCAATAAAGTAACTAGCGGTTCAAGTAAAAGCTTAATAAACCATAATTTTAGTGTTTCCCGAGCACTTAATGAAGTCAAATTAGGCATTTTGGGTTCCATAAGCGGGTCGTAAAACGGTTATAAAATGTAAGGTATTGATCGCCAAATAAACTATTTAATGTTGTTTTTATTGTTATTTATAGAGGAATAAAACCTTTTTATTAATGTCATCGGGAATAGCGGCTTTGGGCTTCATTCTTAGAGATTATGGGCTTTTAGACTTTTTTCTATGACGCAGACCCGCTTTATTGACACCTAGTACTTTCTAATGTTTTTAATGTAGCAGTCGAACTGTTAAGTAATCTTGGACATAAATGACCCCAATGAAGTGGTGTAAAATTTACCCCCAGCGTAAGTAGGGTTAAGAATAAAGTGCAGAATAAAGGAGTTAAGAATAGAGTGTATTTCAAAATATGTAACATAAAAATAATGTTTTCCACACTAACAGCTTATTAATAAAATTATATGTAATGGGATTTATTGATACTCAGAAACACTTAGATACAGAACAAAAATCTAAATTAAATAGTTTTAATGTTAACTTAACCGGGAAACGAACCCGGGGTCTCCAATATGGTAACCACTGCATCACGCTGGTCATCAAAATTAATTTCTTATGCATTAAAATTACTCCGAAGCGCGAATAAAATACAATTACGTACAGTTATTCAATTGTAATTTTATGTGCTTATAAAATAAATTTATTTATCGTAAAATGAATTAAGTTTACGATTTTTGATTTTAGTACTCTGCCCGCATTACCGATTCGAATTTCGAATCGATAATCCTTTATCGTGAATTGACAGTGCGTTGACAGTCTGATATACATGGTGATGTTTTTTTTTTCAGGTAATTATGTCATGGCGAGAAGAGAGAAGAGTGAGTAGTAAAAGTGAAACTATTTTTTGATATTTTATTTTTTTGTAGTTAGTTTCCTAGTAGCAATAGCAATTTATTAATAAATAAATTCACGTTCTAAATTTACTTTATGTTTTATTTATGATTACTATGTTTCGGAGTAATCCATAATTGGTTTTATTCTTGGTTTAAATGAATTTAAAGTATGATTGAAATATAAACTAGTAACAAAGTACTTATTACCTAGTGACAATACTTTACTATTAAAACAACGAAGTTTGTCGTAAAAGAACCAACAACGTATAACACAGAAACAAAACAAAACAAGAAGCCAAAACATGATCGATACATTCAAAACTTTGTCCAAAAAGAGGAAAGCAAATGGCGACGGAGACAATTTTTAACTTTCTCGCTCTGAACGAATTCGAGTTCGGAACAATTGGGATACAACCCCTAACTTAGATACATCGGTTCTACTACGAGCGAGGAAACGATACGATGACAATTAGTAATATGCAATATCAAACACCTGCTCCAGATGAATGAAGAAATCATTATTGTGTTATGTTTAAGAAAAAATAATTGTTTAAGAAAAAAGCTATTGATTTCAATGTAGTTAGTTAATAGGATATTACGATTAAGCCAAATTGCCTCACAATGCAGGATTTCGTATAAAAAATATTAATAATATGTGTAATTATTCTTAATAAGGAATAAGGAATAATGTGATAGACGTACGATAAATGTAACAGCGATGACAAACGCGTGAAGTTTGATATGATCATAATATTAATGATAAGACAATAATGATATGTTGTTATCATTTAAAACAATATTAGTAGCAATATTTGCGCTTTCACAAACTGTTGCACTTACTCTGAAATTCTAAAATTATTCCCATTTATCGGTGCGACGTCGACCTTACACGGGGTGAAAATTAATTATTAATTTGTTTCCATTGCCTATCCACACACCCTGCCTTTTTATTTTCATTCGCAATTTATTTTTAACGCTTCAATAATGGCGGCGGTAATTTGTATCAATTACTGCCTCATAATAGATGCGTCCTGTCATGGACGCTCTTTGAAGGTTTTTTGATGTAGCGTTTGATTTTGCATTCATTATTCTTTGATGGACTCATTCTTGCATTTTTTATCTACAGAGACTATAAAATTAGCTGGAATGACAAAAAGTTTTAAAAAGGTAAATTAGAAATGATACCCGCTTTCAAAGCTCATAAATTTTAATTAAAAATAGTGCTATTAAAAGTGACAGTCAATTTTTTTTGAAGATTCTAATTTATAATGCCTAACATTAAAAAATTCGATAGAAATTTTATATTTGGAATAAAATTAAAAATAACAAAATTACATTGCCAATCACTTTTTATTATGTAAAAATTCCAATTAAATTGTTTTAAAAAGATAAGGGTGTTTAAAAAAATTTTTAATACATATTTAAAAATGTTTTTTTATGGCTTTTAAAGCCCAAAGGGTAACGCATCAACTGATATGTACAAAAGTGACACAAATTTTAACACCCAAACTGAATAGCTGAGCGTCGTGACACGAAAATGACAAAAATCAAACGAGTATCTGTGCTCAAAAACTTTTTTCACACAAAATCGACACGACAGAGGGATCGTATCGGATCCCGGTTCACTCAATTTGGTTCCCGTCGGGATTGTAAAAAGATCAAAAGAGCAGGATAATAGTGCGTCGGAAGCTTTATTGGTTTAGTGTGATGTATCCTTAACAGGGTGTTGTTGGAGTTTGGTGTAACCCGCGCCAATAATGTTACGATATTATGAAAAAAAATAACAAAGTACTAAATGAGCAGTAATATCATTTACATTGATGTCACTATAGGAATGAGCTTCTAAATCGGAAATAAATTCCAAGTAGATACGACAAGAATGTTATCTGAAACCGATATTAAATGCGTTAATACACTGATAACAGTCATAACATCATTTTCATATCCTGTAGTAAGTTCCTCAAACCAGAACAAAGGTTATTTTTTACAGGACTAAATAAATATATCTAACAATGATACTGGCTCTACCGGCTCATATTGTAGGTATATATTTTATATCGTATGTTTTTACCAGTGTACTTTAATTTGAATAATTTATTGACTTCTTTCAAGTCATTAATCGTTAAATAGGATTTTACTAAAAGTACTGAATTCTGAAATCCAACCTTTTCAGCGCAGGTCATACCATTGCGATACACGCGTTGCAAAGGTTTTTCGGAAATCATATTATGATGGCCATAAAGCAATATTTTTCTTGTATTCTTATTCAAAGGTTATTGACATTTCGTTTTTTTATTTTGTTTTTGGTAAATCAGGAAAGACATTGTGAATACAGGCATTTAAGTAATCAATGTTAATAACAGATCTATTAGCAAAGGGTAATTTAACTTATTTACTGATATATATTTAAACTCAAAAACAAAAAGCCGAACTGAAATTCCAAAACGCACAACGCACCATTTCTCGTCATCAATTAAAATAGTTTCCCCGCAATCAATATCAATCATTTCAAAAAATATATTGTAGTGGCATTGCCAATCGCAATTAGCGTAATTGTGCCACTTGTCACTGTCGCCGACAAAGTTGCATCTCATAACCTGATCAGTTGGCACTTATAGATAAGTAGGAGCATATGTTCCGCACACTCTCAGTACCTACCTACTTAGTATGATTGCGGTAATGATATTGATTACTGCAACTCTTAGCAAAGTCCCACTGCTGGGCGAATATCATTACTAAGGTTTTGAACTTTATCGCACAGCTCAAAGGCTGCTAGAGAAATAAATGTATTTATTACATAATATTATTTTTACTGAACAGCATAGGTATAATAAGACAACCTTTTAAAATTGAATAATATTAAGAACATGCTGTATATAAAAATCTAATATAAATATTTTGATTGACGAAGAGTTTGAAAGGATATTGAATTTTTAAAATTCACAATAAGCACTTCACTGTTAAACGGTGTTAGTTACGCTTTTAAAACAAAAAAAATTAAAATGTTATTGATTTTTACTGTTATTATTATGATGTTTACTGAAGAAAAATATATTTGTATTTCCTACGTATAAAATTTAACGTTTTTAGCAAAATTTTAAGACATAAATTTCTGATATTTAATTAAAATTGATGTTATTAAACATCCTTTTATATACTGACCTTACAAAGAATATAGTAAGATACTGTCTTAAATGATTGTATCAACAAAAACTAGTATTTTATTAACTATCGAAGCACGGAATTTAAACTGGTTGTTGACGTTTTAAAGTTGATCCGCATGTATATAAAAATTAAAAGATATAACACGCCCTCGAGTTACGATTTTTATATTTCTAGTAAAATCCATTTCAAACTACAAATAGAAAATTATTGAAAATAAATGAACAACCTTTTTTAAAAATTGTAAAAGTATCGAAAAACACATTGCCATAATTAAATATGTCGATTAGTAAATAATAATATCAATAAATCAATGCATAAAACTGTCATAAACACAGCCAATAAAAATCGATAAACCGAATCCAATACAACTCTGATTTACAAGAATAACAAAACGAATAACAGTTCAAACAACAAAACGTGTTGTCAAAGTCTTGCGAAGTTTCTGCCCGCGATTGAACATCTTATTCTTTCCTCCCCTCCGAGGGTAAGGGAGGGTAACACAGGTAAAGAGGTGCTTAAGATGTTTTTTCAGGAAACAGATCACGTTCGATGTCTCTTAAGTGAGCCATCTTTGTTTCCCGCCCTTTGCGGATTCTTTTTTCAAATGTTTTATTGAATTTTAATGCCGCTGAGATTTTTATATTGGTTACTTTTGTGAATGGATTTTTGAGTGTTGGATTGGTTTTGAAATAGTTCTGTAGTATCTTTTGACGTTATTTTCTTTTCTAGAATCCCAATTGTCACTGGTTTACTAATACTTAATTTAGCTGAATCTGAACAATGAAAAATCGATATGGGATATAAAAAAGATACACTAATAATAATGGAAAAAATCAAAATAAAAGAATAAAACCGCTGAACTTTTTGCCTATTAATAACAACATATTTTGGTAATCTGAGTTAGATTATAGTAGGGAGTTAAATAGGCTTTCGCTTATATTTACGCTTATATTTATTAATGGGCTTATATTTTATATTGTTGTCTGCGCAAAGCCACACGCCCCAGCTAGTACAACACAACATTTCTCAACTCTTGCCGTTCCAAATGTACATTCATAGAGCTCGCATATTGACAGACAACTTTTCCTATTAAGATCTCAATTGGCTAAGGATCGGTGCAATCAGGCCGGATTGATCGGCATTATCCCACAATGGGGCAATTGTCGGTGCAGCGTCACGCGGGGCTGGCGTGATTTGAATGTATCGACACGGATAAAACGGCTATATCTAGGCTGCTCCAACCTAGGATACTAGGACACGAGCTACAAGTTCCATGGCTAGAAAAAAATAATCTCTTCCTGTGGATTTCACGGGATTCAGAACTAATACGATTAGATTTTCCTTACCATACATTTTCCTTACCATACTTTAAAAAGTAGATTACACTGCTGTTGTTATTAGATAGAAATTTACGTGACAGTGGTGCTTCCTAAACCGAACCACGCAGGATTTTAACACCTTTTGGGCTGCTTTTACAATTAAAAAAAAATAAGTATTAATTTTTAGTAGGTATGTATGTACATACAAGGTTAGTAGAATGTAGGCAGCGGGTTACTAGACAGTACATATGATTAAGTATACTAGTACCTACTACCTACTAGTGTACTTAAACATAAGTAGGTACATACCTATCTACTATCTTAGCATGTTCAAACTCCTAATCTCAAATTAAAAATCATTAAAGACCGAAAAAACCTTAAAATAATTCCACGCGCCAATTCCCGAAGACCTCCGAATTTATGTCCTTCGTTTTATGTTTTCATTTGAAAAAGTTTCTATAATTATGAGCGTTTTTTGGATCGTAAACCCACATCAAATCGGATATAATCCTCTTCAAAATCGATCGTTTGACAATTCAGATAGAGTCAACTACTGATGGGGTCCTAAAATTTTACGAGCCATAAAACTGTGACTTATGCGTATACCACCTTACCTATGGTCAGTTGCACTAACTAACGCCCGTGGTTTTGACTACTTTTTAAATAAAGGTAAATTAGAATTCGTTTTTGTGTAATAATAAGTTTCAATGTTTTATAATTACTACTTTGATTACCCATTAGTTTCACGTAGAGAAGATGTGGTGTTTTTTTTTTATTTTAAAAGTAGAAAAGCAAGAGTGGAGACTACATGATACCTATAATAAAATTTGGATCAACTACGAATGAATTTCTCCTTAGGGTCTGGGTGTTCACTTTTGTGTGTGTTCTTAGCAGGTTCATACAATATTAAATTTAATACTAAAAGCACTATTTAAAATATTTCCATTTAATAAAACAATGTAAGATTAAAATATAATAACGTACACAATCATATTATTTTCTATATACAGACAAAATTTATTTACACATAATGAAATATAGATTCGAACATTAAAATTCGATATTACGAGCGATAGTTCTAATTTTATGAGACTTTAAAACTAACGGCGGACGGGTTGATTTTTTATATAAACGATTTGACGAAAACAGCTATAAAAAGATAGTTATATTTTTATGGATGCCACGGTTGATGAAAAATGTATCTATGCAACACATTCTGATTGAACTTTTGCAAAGTTGTTGAAAAATGTACAATCGAGAAGCTATTTGTATTAAATATACTGTAGGTAACTACTTTTCTATTAAATTTAATTTAAAAACTGATAAGCTTTCAGTGCTACTTATTTTATTTATGCGTAAAGAGATTTCTTATGATCTATAAATTGATATACAGACTAAAAATAATAATTAAACTAATGAAAAACTTATAATTTAACTAAATTTTGTGATATCATGGGGTCCTAAGTTCCATTGCAAACTGTGCCCACAAAAAGTCTAGAACACCTATCGAAATAGGTATAGATTGACTGTAATTATAAGATAGTTGCAAGCCTTTTAACCAATTTAATCTTTAATAAGTCTTTGGCAAGCATGTTGAAATATTAAAAAAAACGTGATTTTTTTAAATTTTTGTCGTTGTTTATATGTTGTTAGGACAATAATTTTAATTTTAACATAAAATCAACAGTTGTTAACCCTTAATTTGCCCATACCAAGGCAGGAGGCCTACAAAAAGCCCAGATTGGACCGGTCCACAGCCCACATTCCGGCCAAGGCCAGTCGGGTCTTGGGACGCGAGGCGTTTTAATTGTCAAAATGTCGCTTTGATTCTGCCGACCATGTGGGCGATTTTGTTTTTTTTTTTGCTGCAAATGTTGTGTGCCCACTGCTGGGCTTCCTACTAAAGTGAGGGTAGTATCATACTGGTATATGCGGATACTAGCATAAGATCGAAAGTTCCATCAAAATCAGTTGAGCCGTTTCCGAAATTACCAACAAAGACAAAAAACTCACACAAATAAAAATGCTGTTGGCAATAAATAAGCAGATATCTAATTGATGTGCACTTTTAATTTTATACGGTTGCCACACTAAAGGTTCTAGGTTCGATTCTTTCGAGCTTATTTCTATTTCTTCTTCAATACACTTAACAGAACCCAACCTTTATAGTTGCAACAAAACAACTAAGCGCCTATAACTTATGTAGCTGTCATGGCTTTTTATTAATTACTCATTACAATAAGCCCATAGCTTCGCTAATCGGAGCACAAAAACTGACTACCCAAGTCGAACGATATTGACATAAGTTATGGAGTGAACATTGTAGTTTTTCCCCGATAGCAAATACTAAGTAACATCACGTCACGTCACGTCACGTCACGTCACGCGATCGACGGGACCACACTTTGATGAGAGAAAAAGGCAAAGAAAAAGAAAGCTTATCTTTATTTATCTGAAACCGTATAAAGGCATAGATAATAGAGGATTAAACGGTGGTTAAAAATGGAGAAAACATTTTTTTATAGAAACTTCATACCGCTTTTATACTCTTACAAAAATAAAAATAAAAAGTAGGTTTAGTAATTTAGTAAATATTGATTTTACAGATGTTAATATCATCTGGAAGAATAAATAGTAACTCAGACATAAGAATTTCGATTTTTGACACCTAAGTATGTAGGTCAGGGATTCTAACTTCTTATTTTTTCGATTTATGTGCGAATTACTTTTATTTCTGCACCAAATTTGCATGCGCTAAGGCCTTACGATGACCCTGCATAGAACCTATCTAAATAACTAACCGACAGAGACCAAATTTGAGCAAAACACAAGATAATTCAATTCCCAGGCTTCAAACCCGAAAAACTTGACAAGATTCGTTATCATAAGTTTTAAAAAAATCGGATTCCGATTTCGGTCTGTAATTAGACAGGTGATTCGCTAATTCGGATCAGGAATCCGTCTTAATTCCACTGAACGGTGGGAACCTCACGTAGGAACCCGGTATTTCAGGCAAAAACAAAAATTCTGATTAGATGCTCTCGTACTTTCAACCTTACCACGTTCGTATAAGAATTCTAAACTTTAGTAAGTTACGCGTTATTTAACTTTATTGCAAGGTAGTAAGGTGAAGGGATCGGTTAAGTTTCGGTTAAGTATTATTGGTAAAGTTTGATGATATCAAAATTATTTCGATATAAATGCAGGCAGGCATTTGATTGGACTGACGCGGTTGTACTTTGATCTGAAACAAAGTCAACATATAAAAATTGTTTTACTTAATGGTCACTTAATACTCACTTTGAAACAAAATTATGAATGAATGTCAAACGAGTATGAGTAGGTATGTAGTCTACGACGGCACCGGGTCTTTTTAACGATCTTCTATAACAAAAAAAACTTATAGATGATTTTCTGCCTACCATAAACGTCTCCAATTCCAGAAATGACACCTACCAAAAGGCAGTCACATGAGTGGCTGAGTTGGCCTCGTATATTATTGTGAACATTCCTGTGTAAGAGTTCCACAGGGTCTACCAACTTTAAAATGACTACATTCCTTCGAAATTAATATCAAAATATTTAAATTGTAAGTCTTCCGAAATTTCGTACGAAACTTCGCACGAAACTTCGAAGCAAACCCGAAACTTCGGACGCAACCCGAAACTTCGCATCAGATCGCAGCTAATAAGTGGTACAGATATGCCGGCGTAGCCCTGACCTCGAGGAAGTGGGGGCTCCATCTCGGATGCAATCAACTCGCTGCGCTGTTATGTAAGCGTTTCTTTTTTTCGACTGACGGGATGTCGCTGTTTGCATGGTTACAAGTATGTTTGAAGGCCGTTTTTTTTATATATTGTGTTAGTTTTTGGTAGTATTGTATATCTACAAAGATAAAACAATCATCAAAAGTAATTAAAAAAACATGTTTTTCTTTTATATTGCATGTACACATGCGGAAATGAAATTAATTAATTAAAATATTTTGAATTCAATGTAGTTTGTTCTAAAAAATACATGTAAGTAGTTACAAACATATTTTTTTAATACAGAAAAACAATTTAATAACTAAATTACTTCGAATATGAACAAAACAAAAAACCATTTTTTAAACATTCACTGATAAACCACGTCTGACGCGCAATGGGATCCGAGTTCGGTCCTCGGCCAGACAGGTCTGAATGATGAACTTAGATTTCTGCTCTGGGTCTGGTTATTCGTATATCGCCTATCACCCACGACACAGAAGAAAATCCTACTATTGGGCTATGAGTATAAGTTTTTATTCCTATATCTACAAAAAATCTCTGTATTTTTCCCTCTCCCAACACAACCCTATAAACGAATGGGAATCAAGAACACAAACTAGAAGATATGAGCACTTCAAACCGAATCAATGAGGCGACGCGCCACGTTTCATCCGATCCGGATAACGGATGACAGGATAGGGTCGGTGATAGATCCGGACTTATTGCTTTTTTATTAAAGTAGCTAACGGACGCAATCCATCTGATTGAGTGGTCAGGTATTCTGAGGACTAAAACCGTCCTCTCGTGGGTATTAAGAGAAGTATGAACAGTATCACGTTAGAAACAGGTGTGACAGTGGTACCAACCTCCTTGCTCGAACGGTATGTTTTAAGACCTTTTTGTTCAATAAAATCGTTATATCTTTTATATTTACCCAAATTATCGCTATTTCTTCAAATAACTTTGTTACACTTGTAAAGTATTCATAAACAAATTCTCATGGAAATCGGTTCATAAACAGCAGGTTATGAGTGATAAAGGTTCACATAGACACGCAATTGATTTGTACCTACTACGCCCTTACAAGATTAACAATGACATCATTCCAGACATCTACATACCAAAAAAAATTCAGAATTCAGTGATATAATTTCACTTCACAATGGTTGTCCCTATGGAGCGAGATTTGGAATTTATTGCCCTCGACTTCCCTATCTGGTGACGGTGGCAACCCTGACCGGAAGTGCGTTGAGCGGGAAAATAGGCGGAAGTTGGTGAAAAACGCGCGAAAAGAAAACCCGAATTTGCATGAAAAAGGGCACTTTTGTGTCTCCCCCGATCGGTTGTAAATTTGTCAGATTGTCGATTCCGAACGATTCGTCTGTTGTTATGTTAATGTGATCCTGAAGTGGCTATCATCGGATTTGGGGGTTTGTTCGTTTTCTTCTGTTTGCTGTTTACGTTTGATGCCTGGAGTTTGATTGACAGTTTGTTTGCCTTACAATAGGTGGATTTGTTGTTTAGTAGCTCCAAAATATAGCAGATTTGCCTATACTCAGCTCGGGTAGTCAATCCCTGATTGCTGATGAGAAATCTTTGTAGGTTTAATATGGTATGCGTTGTTTTACGTCTTATCTTACTAATATTATAAAGCTGAAAGTTTGTGAGGATGGATGGATGTTTGTTACTCTATAACTTAAGAAAGGCTGAATGGATCTAGATGATTTTTGGTGACATAGATAGTAGTCTGGAATAACATATAAGCTACTTTTTATCCCGGGAAAATGAGCAGTTCCCGTGGGATACATTTATTTTGTTTTATCGCCGTGTCAATCTCGCGACAAGTTTAGTGATTTACTTTTCAAACGCTGGTGAAACCGCGGGAAACAACTAGTTGTTTTATAACCACCTTATAACCACAGGGATTGGACGTCAATGAGTTACATTCAGATGAACTGCAAGCTTTTTGCAAGCACTGCAAGTATGCAGTCTAACTAATTTTAGGATCACCGTCGCCCGTGGCAACCTGTAATCAATACCAAATGAGATAAAAATCCTACGGTCGACAACACATGCGTTGCTACTGAAAACTAAGCTGGAACGCCTCGGATAAGTACGTCTCCCTTACCACACATCTCGTTTAGACTTCATAAAAACAGATACAACGAATCACTTACCAATTCGACTTCTAAGAGTAGGCACCTATTTTATTCACATTTAAAACACTCAATACTAAGAATATAAATCTGTAAGTTCAATAGTATTAAATGTCGTCGCTAATGGCGTAATCGAAGAGTTCGAAAACAACAGGTGCCGGGAATCAAACCCGGACAGTTATGGGACACATCTGCCGCGCCATCGGGATTGCTCTATTTCTGTGGATCGGAATTAGCGGGGGAGTTTTTTTAATCTGTACTTGTGATCTTAAGTTGACATGTATTTAGAAGTAGTAGGTAAATGAGTAGGTATACCTGATGATAGATGCTGTCCCACTGCTGGGCAGGGTCTCTTGGAAAAATGAGTAAGGCTTAGGACATAGCTCTCGCGCTAGCCAAGTCGGTAGACATCCCACACCTTTCAGAACTTTTTAAAAATAAAACTTTATTTAAAATCCTTACGGTGTTATTCTTTTCTGCTTAAGCCAGTGATTTTAATAGCCACGAAACTGTAAAAAAAATCAGAAGTGCATGACTGTGATTCGAACCTCAGACCCCTCAATGACATCTCCATTCAGTTCTGAGGGTCAGGGTCTGAGGTACGAAACCTTCAGTCCTCAGTCATGACAGCTACACCCTGAGTAATATTCTACAAACACATTTTTTCAATACGTAACAAAATATTCACTACGTAGTCTTCGTAAATTACCAATTTATCAAAATCGTGTTAAACAAACCGAAGATCTAAATAAAACTCACTTTACGTCGTCGCAAAAACATCTTTAACAAAACAATCGTTGGTTTGTCATTAAAAATAGCTTTAAAACTTCCACAATCCGCCAACACAAACAGACAGGCGATTGTCGTTCCAACAAACGAAAACAACTGCAATTAATATGAAAACAACACCTAACCACTCAGTCTAAAACAATCGTAGCTCCGAACATATAGAGTCTATGGTCCAACGGTCCGAAGCAAAAGGGTCCAACTTAGAATAAAATACTTCGGGTCAACCGCAACTCAATAAATACTTCATAGTATCGGTTTGAGGGAGCGGACGTCCGGCCTTCGATCCGCCCTCGGGATCCGAGGGTAAGTTGGGGTCGCGATAGGGTTTCCAAAGTTTTCACTTTGAATTATCTTCTGATGACAATTTCATTCGAAACTACTATCGTACAATGCATTGATGCATTATATGAATAAATTAACATAATTCATTAATTTATTTTACAACTTAATTGCTTAATATTATGGACAATACTGGATAATATACGTTATTAATTACTATTTATTATTGTTTTGTTGATAATAATAAAGTAATTAACAATCTAGACAAAAGTAACCTCGAATATTATTAAGTAACCTCAAGATTAGATTATAATTTGAAGGTGATAAAATCATATACATGTTTATTAACAATATTGTTTTTATTATCAAGTTATTTCAAAATTTGTTCACTGCTGGGCACATGACTTCGTTTCCCTC
>DWPV01000335.1:0-31608 GCA_018251915.1 Urbanus proteus proteus | reverse complement strand
GAATCTAAAACCTCTGAGTGGCAGAAGAATATTGTGATTATGTGTGTATAGTCTGGAAGAAATTTAGCACTACCTGTTGATGACAAACCAATGCAGTTCTCATTATTTTGCATATGTTTTATGATAATATCATATTATTATCCATTTATTATCCATCCACTAGGCCTGGGACTCTATCTAGAATGTGGCCAAGTGCAGATTGGCATACTTTACATAACATTACGAATCTATTTTTAGAGGATCTACATGCATTCTTTAGAATGTTCTCCTTCAATGCTATTGCTTGTGATAACTTCATTTCCTAATAAAGCAAAACCTGTTTTGTAATAAACACCTGCTATCGCAAAATTAAAAATGTATACCCAGGATGTGAACCACGGACCAATTTTCCTTGATACACAACTATTACCGCACTTACAAACTTAACAAAATATCTTAAAACTTAATACAATATCCATCTCAGGTTGGTACCGAGGCTTCAGCACAAAGAACAGATCAGCGTGGGGCATATTTCCCGCCTGTGTGGTCTCCATCAGGCCGTGTACGGTCAAGGGTACCGGGGCTGCGGCGATCGCTGAGTTGAAAGACGACCCACTGGTGCGGGAGATCGCTTGTGTGTTAAGGGAATGGGCTCGTCTTTGGAAGAAGCTTTATGTGGTGAGTGCTATTTTGATATTTGACAATCACTAACTAGATTTTCATGACCTATTCGTCAGAAGTTAGGTTTGTAAGTTGTACCTAGTATGTGAGGTTGTAAAAGTTATTTTCGTGGTAGATTTTTTGTCCGTTGCTGTTGTATTCTTACTCCTCAGGTTTACTCGAATTTAGTCCTAATTATATAATTAGCCAAGTGGCTTCAAATCTATTATTAGTCTTACAGTTGATTACAATTAACTGTGGGCATTAGTGGTCACTTAAAACATAAGGTGCGGAGTCCGCACGCTCATATCTACTTCTAAATGTATCCTTAGGTGTGAAGAATGGTAAATAAACAAAATTTTTGTCCTAAATTTTGATGTCCACAAAAAATGCTAGATATATTATATGGCTTACAGTTTCCTTACAAGGTCAGATTTAAATATTTGTTAAATAACAACGTTTCAGTTATTTAAATATTTTATTATTACATACAGACAATTATTTTCTAATTACTATAGAATCTATAGTACCTATAGTAGTTTATGTATAGTATAGATATAGTATAGACCACCAAGTAAGTTCCCCAAGTTTAAATAATTTGCTAATTATGTTGTTTAAAATTGTCTTGTAAAATTAAGTTAAACAGACATTTAGTATCACAAATAGTACAACACGAGCAAGTGTTCTCTTTGTTTACATCCTGACAATGTAATGATTCATTCTTTGTCTGCTCACTAATGTGTAGTTAAATGACTATGCTCATTTTAGATAAACTTCCATTATTTATCTGATGGTGGATAGTTGACATAACTTACACAAAGTAAATAGTTAAGATGTTCGATTTGGAATGTTATATTCCCATTAGGAGTTACGAATTTTTTTTTTCTTGTTTTAATATAGAAGCAAAGCAAAGACTACATGCCGTAATCTATCTGATGGTGGCCAGTGTCGCCCATTGATATCTGTAATTCTGTCATAATCCATAAATAAGATCAAGGTCCAGCTTGCAGTCGTCCGCAGATGCGTTGCGTTACTTGCGTTGCTTTGGACAAAGTTGGAACTAAATTGCACTATACCATCAGCTTGATAATGACAGTATAGTGCTACTGTATTCTAGTTTAATTGTATGACAAGGAAATATGCATCCTATCTTACTTTTCAGAGGTAACACATATTGTCATAAACTTGACTACGTACTAGACAGTTACTACACAATAGTTATTCTAGATTCCATGCACAGTATAGTTATTCCTTCCAGATTCTAATTAATTCCAGCTACATTGCAGATACTCCTTCTAACTTAGAATATCAGTAAAAGATGTCTTAAAAAAAAGATGTACCTATATGTAAATATCGATTCACAGGAGCGGGAAACATACAGGTTCAGCGCCGTAGCGAAGGTGATGCGTGAACTGCTCAGCGGTCGACGGGCACTGTTGGCTGGCACGTTGACCCAAGACCAGACCAGAGCGCTACGTCTCAAGCTCGTCGCCAAACTCGACTGGGGGAATAGGTGAGTGATTTTTTTTAACTGTGTTTATTTAAAGGTGGTAGAAATCCATGTGGTTCGAACCGAAGGCACCGCTGTTACAAGGTTTTCTGAGTAATGTCAGCGGTGTGGAGCGCTGTTGTGTTCTGTTTTGAAGGGTGTGGTTCGGGAGACTTATCCGAGGTGTTAGTTCTCAGAGGTAGTAATATATTTGTGATTGTTTTTAGTTAGGTATGTGTGTGTGTGACTAATACCAAAGGTATGGGATTTGAATTTAACACACCCCTATTTTTGTAGTTTTGTATGTTCTTGAAAGTAACTGTTAGTCATTTCCAATTTAAGCGAAACTATCATGAGAAAACTTGAATTCTTTTGAGTCCTATATAAATATCTCAAAGGTAAGGTCTACAAATTCGCGTTATTACAACCAACTATTGGAGAGTTGTGCTAGCTTTTAATTTTAAAGTTCGTTTTGTGTTTGGTGTTCATTGTGCATGATAATACGTCCGTTATAGGTTGAAGTTTATAAGGGGTTTTTTGTGGATGTGAACTAATTTTTGGAAAACAATGGAATATAATCACATACCAAACAAGTTTTCAACATAAACCAGTTTAGATTTTATAACACTTACTTATAAACTTAAATGTTGTTTAATTTGTAGATACTAACTCTTTCACATAGTATCTGTTCACGTCAGACTGTCAGAATTATTCCTTAAATATTGAGCTCCTACCAATTTGGTCTATCAGGCGAGTCATTGATCTGAATTAGCACAAATTATACTTCTTTTCATAATTCTAAACTCTTCTCTTTCTTAGTCTATGTTAGATAAATATCACAGATATTTAATACAAAAGAACAATTCCATTTAGGAACGTAAAATTTTACTATGCTTCATTACACGGAAATTCTCGAGTTTAAAATAAAATTACTACTGACAGGAAAATGCATTGATGAGTAAATTAGTATTTATTATTGCTCATTCATTTATTTATAACTCATAACAATAGAATTATTAATTTAATTTGATTTAATTTGCTCTATTGGGAAAATATATTGCGCTGACCGCAATTTAATTGCTAAAAGGAAGGATACACTTAAAATAAATAATTCGATAATTTAAAAAAGAAAAAGGAGTTTTTTTTATTATCGGTTTATAATGTCTTCATTCTAATAAGATATATCTTTCTATATTCATTTATTCATTCATTGTAATAAGATATATCATTTTATTTGCATATATAGCTTTCTTTTATCTTTAAATAAGTACCTAATCCTGCACGGAGATGCACGCGAATCCTTTATTTAATATAGAAAACCTTATAGCTTATTCCAAGAGAATAACTAGAGATAAAATAAATGGTTTCTTAATACGCACATGTCTCATTGCGCTTGCAGTGAACTAATTAAATGATAACGTTACTCATATTCATGCTAATGTTCAGTTATTACACTTTTGACCTAGCCATATGCTAATTACTTATTAGGAAAAGTTGTTTTCTAAACATGTTCTGTAAATGTGTCATAATAATATTATTATTAATACTAGCTGATTCCTTGGTTCGCGTTTAAAAAGTAAAAAAGAATACATATTTAAATATCAATGTCATCCCGCTCTCCCGCCACGGCTCGTGCATGCGCGTGGAGCGCGCGCTAATGGTTTTTTTTAATGTAACCTATGTTACGCCTTAGACTTTCAGCTATCTGCCAGTGAAAGTCCCGTCAAAATCGGTCCAGCCATTTAGAAGATTAGCTCAGCCAAACAGACAGATAATTTTTTTAATGCATTTTCTCTCGGCGTGCATTTCAAGTCAATTAACATAATTTTCAAGTTAATTTGCTCAACACCTGTAAATAATTTTCTCTCATTAGCGTTTTGAATAGACTTACATGGAAATAAACTAAGAAAAAAATTAATTGCTTTCATCATCATTTCATCCATCAGCCTTTTGAGACCCATTGCTGGGAATTGCTGGCCTCCCCTTAACATAATTTATGTATTAACACATTGCTTAAAAACAGGGATTATGTTCTCTTTTGTTCACGTACAGAGTAATTGTCCTGACAAAACTTGATGTGATTTAAAGTCAGATATATTTTTTGTTAAAATTGGTAGCGCGTTATGTATTATGTACGTTTGGTATTTTACGTTCGGCACCTGGCGTGTATTGTTTTGTGTGGTGGCCACTAACAATGGGGGCGGGTGTTTTGTGCTCGTGTAAGCAATAAGGAAAAGAAGGATTTTGTGCAATGGTCCGCGGTGGTTTTACGTGACGGTGTGTTTTATATTGGTAGGTTCGGGTTTTCGTTTTTTCGTTTAACTGGTATCGTAATGCTGGGTTGTAGAGGGTAAAATCAGGAATGAAAGAGGCAACAGGAAGTGGCATCTGGGCGAATTGACGCGACTACCAGTATGATCAGCTTAGCATACTTAACGTCAGTGTTTACCAGTCATTAAGACACGTAATTTTTGTTTTGCGGAATGTAAAATTATTGTAAAACTTCGTAAACGCGGTTACCATACTAATCGAATACTATGCCACATCCTCTTTAGTCTCTTTTACGTGGGTAAAATACTGCAGTTTTATTTAATATTTGTAGTCTATGATTATCTTTTCTTATTCGAAGTAATTGTCGTTGTTATTAGTGTCTTGGAAAGGTTGATTTTATAATGAATCAATATTTAAGATCTACGATTAATTGTGTTAATCGGTTACAATTATTAGAATCTTTATGAGATGACTCATTTTTTGCTTCTACTTAATCAAATTTCATTTAATTAGTGTCATATTAAAAATATCTTATTTACTGACATTGTTAGGTACCTATCAGGTAATTTTAATCTTATTTATTACAAGTTTAGTAGCGTTTTATTTTTGTCTTATAGTATAAGTTGAGTTTCTATATTATGAGGGTATGTAAATAAAACAACTGTTATTTATGAAATTTGTTTAATTTCTGTAGAGTCAATAGAATCAAAAATACAATCGATCTGTCACAAGAGCAGTCTAACTTAACTAACACATGCAAATAATATCAAAGGAATGATGGATCATACCAAGCTGGTTCTTAAAAATAAAATATAAATCATAGAAAATAGTATAATTCAATGTATAGCAAAAGAGAATATCATCAAACGTTAAAAGTAAATACATAGTAATTATTCATTAAAAATTCACTTACATAGTCTACATCAGTATACTGGGGCTTATTTTGCTAATATAACTGATATGGAAGAAATGTTCCCGAGATTCCTGGAAGTCCATCTAATAACATCCCGTACATATGGCTAAATTGACTGAGAACGTCCTAAACTAATACTAAACACGTAGAGATAATAACAGGCCTGATGGAGTGGCGTAATACACTTAGGAAATGCAAGCCTGGCGCAAGGTTTTATACTCCCAAAAATATATATTACCGAATACAATGGCACGACGTATCGAGTAAGTTACTTGAGTATAATAACATTCATCATCAGTAAACACCTTGTCTTTTGCACCAACAATTTTATACTAACACTTATTACTTATTCTAAAATTGTTTTATTTGATATTATATAGATTTTATTATGATTTCATTAACGTAAAAAGGCGAGACGTTGCAAATTACAAATTGAAACTTTGTACTAACATGATCGCCTTTTAAACACAATTAGTTTATCGATACAAACAATAGAACCTTATTATTAAAATACATGTATCCATACATCTTAACATTAAAAAGTAATAAAACAATTTGTATAATTTTATTGTCATTTTTATATTGTCTTTATGCGTTCATAGAGCGAAAATCGATAGGTTAGGTTAGTTACATAATGTAAAGTGTAAATATGAATGTCTTTTTATTTACTAAAATGAGATACTTTTGAGCGAATGATATGTACTTTTATGTTGGCTAATAATACTTAAACATCGTTTTACAAACGTTTCAGTACGGTTATTTCGCTATTGTCTAGAATTATGCTCTTTATCCGGAAAATGAGACCTTTCAAGCTGTAATAATTCTACAGCCATCTACAACTATAATACAACTATATCGTGCAGACGAAATCTACCTATTCCCTAATATTTGTCGTCAATGCTTTAGGAATAAACGGGTGATAACAGCCAACAGTAAAATGCATTTTTCTAAAACAATTAAAACAGTCTTCACCAACAATTTCGTCAATAGAATTAAATTCGCCAATTTCAAGTGTTACAATGCTTTCATCATCTATTATAATAAAAGTTCACAAACCTTCTAATACACATCGTTTATAAACATTTACTCTAAACACGTCATTGAGACCTAAATTTAAAGCTCAGGCTTATTAAAGGCAAACTGTGGCTGACATCTCAACGATCTAAAGTTAACATGCTGCCTACAATAAAGGAATGTCATGAATATTCGATATTTTGCGTTTAATTTATAACATGTTACTAAATAGCAACTGGCAAAATGAGCGCCCGTCGACGCTTAAATTGGAACAATACGCCCGTAAAAAAAGGAACAGAAATCGCCATGCATGACTCGACTGCATGATTTGAGAAAAAGTCCTTAATGTGAGACCAATTATATAATATCAAAAAATACTATCGAAGATTTCTCAAAAGATGTAGTTGAATCATCTGGTACCTAACTTGTGCATAGATGTAGAAGGCGTATCGCTCGTCACTAAATCTAGTAGGCTTACGTCTCGGTCTCCTTGGAGAACTTGTCGATGTCAGGATAGATCGGCGCCATTTCTAGGGTAGACGGTGCGGAAGGGGGATTAGAGCCGAGGTGAAGCCGCCGTGACAGTTCGTCCAGTACCTCGCCAAACACTCGCAGGGACATATTCTGGCCGAGGAGGTGCAGAAGTAGGAAATCGCCGACCTACAAACAAAAATTAAATACATTATTCACACAATGATAAAAAAACATTACGTAAGGTAAATTACTTCATTAACCTTCTCTTGTTGTGAATGACTTACTAAACATTTAAGTACATACCTGAGTCCTTCTAACTAGTGCTTCAACTCCATTAGGAGTACCAAAGCGGAACCGACGTTTCAGAATAGTCTCGCGAGTGCTCGGCAATAGGATGACAGCCGCCGAATACACCAAAGCGAGACCGGTCACCACCGACAGAATGATAAACCTGTTTTAGAAATAAAACATTAAGTCATACAGCAAGCAGATTTTTATGTTTATTTACTCTATCAAGAAAATACAATAGGAACTCTAACTTTGCAATTCATGGTCATGATTCAGTAAGGAAGTCAAGTTCATTTACCTCGCCAAGGATTATTTTAAGTGGTACATTAAGTATCTTAATCGTAAAGTGTATAATCCGTGTCCGTGTTATTAAAATGCACTACATAATTGAATATGAATTCTCACCAGAACCAAAGGAAGATGAATATCTTCTCGTTAAGGATGTTCAACGCGAGAACGCAGAGGGCATCGTGTTTCTGAATCGTTCCAGAAGCACCAAATTTGTGGAAGGTGCACTTTGTTACCCTCGGGAATACTTCAATCTGAAAGAAAAACATACCATGTTTAAATAGGAAATTTTAAGTATTATTCATATTTTTTTGGTCCTAGTGTTTTTACGTACCATAGGATCCGTACGTTGTTCTTGATTCATGTTTGAGAATTTCACGACATCCGTTCCGTATGTCAAGAAAGCGCCGCCCAAGAACGTATCCAGGAAGAATATGTTCCCAACCTGTAAATATAAACTCGTGACTAAAACTTTTATCGAAAAACGATAGCTAAACAATTATGTCAATGCAAAATCTTGAGACGATTTTATAACAAAGTTCTAAGACAGATGTCATACTTACAACGTTGACGAAGTTTAGTAACTCGCAGAAGAAGTAGCCGAAGGAATATGTGTTATGCATGTGGAGTGTGTCTAGGAGATATTGAACGAGTCGATTCTGAAAACAAACGAATATTGTTATAAGTACCCTTCGGTCATAAATTCCTGTTGGATCCTACATCTATGTTAGCAGTCAACAATCTTATTTTTCATGCCTATTGTCAAGAGTCTTTGAAGTTTCTCATGAATTGGGACAAGCAGGACGCGAATAATGAAGAAATAGAAACAGTAACTAATGTAGCTTTCTTTTAAAAATATCCTTTTACTACATAGAACTTAAGCTACTAAAACGTGTTTTCATATCTTAGAAATAACTGAATTGATAAAGAAACATGAAATATTTTACAGCATAAATACCATCTCATTACGTAACAAAGATGCTCGGGTCAATTATTAGGGACATCAAGCTTCATTAGTCACGGAGCCTTATCTCAATTGTACCAATTGATGAGACTGGTATATATGACATACCGAAGTATATTAACGTATTCTATATGTTGTTTATAACTCGGGCATGCGATGTACCTGATGTTAAGTGGTCACTGCCGGCCTTGGACATCTATAAACAATCTCAGGATATAAGGAAGATCAGTTCATGATATTACTTGTTACTCCTGACAAGTATTTTAATATCTCACAGTACACAAGTTTTGTCTCAGACTACTTTAGCGTTACTCTGCTGTTATATCCGGAAATATAATGGTAGTACTACTGCGATTGAATTGCAGTGAATTTTACTATTTGATAATATAATACTTCGTTATATTACCTGTCGGTTCGTTTTATCATCGGCAATGGTCGCCAGGGTTCCGCGCATACCCTCTGAGATCATGCGGACCTTGCCCTCCTCCCAGTTCTTCCAGATCCAGTGAGGAATGTAGAACAGCAGACCCTGAAAGTTAGAAGAAAAATATGATTAAAATATTTCATCTTGTAGATGAGTGGTAATTGGATGAATTATGAAATTAATGTAACTGGTCACTATCTCGAGTCATTGACTTGTTGAAAGAAAGACCTCTCACATTGCTCGATGCATTGAATTCTTAGCCTTATTATTCATAACGACTTGGTGCCACCTCATTGTATTCAGCCCAGTTTATAGTGAATAATGTTGACGAAATGAAATTTAATAATGAAAACGGTAGACTTGAAAATAGTGATGCCGTTAGTATAAATATATGCTGTAATGAACACACGAACTTCTCAATTTGATGCAACATAAAAAGTAATTAGAGGTTCAAGTATTTCATAGATAGATTGTTATTTTCAATTATGCGATGTGTGCGTTCTTCATGACATAGCAAAATGTTCGTTAAAGCGATGACAGGCCTAGTCTGTCAAAGGCTAATTTGTTCAGTTTGTCCTTGTTAAAAACTGTATGTATTGTCCACTAGCTATCTGATAAATACCAGGTGGTAGACATTGGACTCGATCTCATTATTTTGTCTCTATAGATATCTATAGCTTGCCTTGAATGGGATTTCAATCCTATCTTCGGATGAAAACTATTTTAGATTGCTTGCTCTGCAGTCTGCCTCATTTAGATTCCAGTTCAGTGCAAACCATATAAATAATTGATACTCTTCGATCAAACGTTGTGTATTTTTAGCAATATTGAAAATTTTATGAGTTTTAGAATATCTTAATATGATAAAATATTACCTGGAAGAAGAGCATGAAAGGCACCCATTGATAGTATGCATGGATACGCTTTTCCTCTTGATAGTCATTGCCCAGCCCGGGGTGGACGATGCCCTTTGCCCCGGAGTAGGGCAGAGTGAAGGTGTATGTAATCCAGCAGTAAGTATTCAGTACGTGGCCGGGGACCGCGCCGTCGTTGATACAGTTGATCGGGTCACCTGGAAGACGAGAATTAAATATCATCAAGTATGAAAGAAGAATCTATGAAAGAAACATTTCCGTAAAATTTCTCCGTGAAAAAAATTTCTGTTGAGTCCAAGGAGTTATCGCAGTTTTACTGTAAAGACCTATATAATAAAGCGTCACTGTATATTTAACACTGCTAATTTTTAATCGCGAACGATAGTATGGTCCATTAGAAGAATGAAAGTCATAAAGATCGTAAGCTTTACTACCGTGACTAAAACAAGTAATAAACTGAAATTGGTTGGTTACAGATTTCCTCGATATACAGTGACCAATAATTTCCAGTAACTTTATCATTTGCTATAACTAACACACGTGCTTAAACATATATGCTTTTGTAAAAGTTAGATTACAAGTACATTCTTCTTGTCGTAGTGGCTGCCTAGTTGATCTATTGTATGAATGAATCTTGAGAGCGATGGAGTCATCTTAAGTACTCAAGTGGCTATTAACATTGTACGACGTTTTCTATCTATAGTGATGAAGTTGCGTCAAGTGTCTCCTCGTAAGTATTTTTGAGAATATCTAAAATGATTTGTCGTAAAATGTATCCAGCTCAATTAGCTTTTATTTAACATAATGTAACAACTTTAAATGGTTTGCCGAAAGTATGATTATTCCGGCTCACTTTCATATGAGACGATCATCTCAATCCTCGCGAGTAACGCGTGATTGACTTAAGATAGATCTCCTACTTTATATGGATTTTCTCACAGATGTCCTTGAACGGCAGTTTCCACTTACTCATTTGTTACTTAAATCTCATAAAAGATCTGTTTTCTGTTCCTACTTGTTGCAATTATTTATCGCATTCTACAACTTACATGTGGCAACGGATAAAAGTGATATAATTTGTTCGATAGCCGAGGAAAGGAAGGAAGCGTCGGCGGCTTCGCTAATAGCTAAATGGTATTACATGGAGCGTTTGGTGTAATTCTTCTCACGTGCCCTCGACATTGCATCAATGGGCACAGCGGATGACGATAGTAGAGTCTATCGAGACTAATCGTATGCATTTGCCCCTACCTGCGCCAATTGTAACGGCCGTGACTCTAATCACCTTGCCCCCTGTGAGGGATACGTTTTTTAATGAATGAAACTAGATACGCATGGATGGCAATAATAGCTCGCGATATGGCACTACGTAAGATCCTGTTATGCTGTTATCCAATTAGCTCCCTGGCAACTCGTTATAAAGTGATGTTGAATAAGACGATCAAAGGAGTTGTAACCTATAAGTTCCTAGGGGGGTAACGTTGTTGATTCTCAGTAGGTTGAAAATAGGTTTTGAAACTAACTTGTTAATAAAATTTTGCAGACCTTTTTGACATTAACTGTCGTGGCAATATATGTCTGAAATGCGATAGGCACAACAAATTTCGAAGGATTTTTATGCTAGTTTATAACCAATAGCATTAACATTTATTATAATGTAATAAGTTAATTTCAAGAATTTGTCTTAAGCGGATAAGTTGTTCCCCGAAGGCTTTATATATAAAACCACGTCAATATTCTTAGAGAGAGCAGTTATTCATGTATTTCAAGAAATCAATTCTATAATATTGTATTGAATCCGTAATGTATTCTACTTTTGTAAATATTTATGAGTAACAGGATCGTGGATCTTGTTAATAAATCAATGTCAAAACGATGTAATAATATGTAACAGATAGCTTCTAAATACCTGATCGAACAAATGCATGAGGTAAAATGGGTTTGGTTGACATTGCTCTGAAATTGAATCTATAGTCCATTATCACAAAAAGAACTCAGTTTCCAAGGACATTCAGGTCTTCCATATGACGCGTTTACATTATAAGTACTCTAAATAGAATGACAGATAACAGTATCGACTGTAAATATTGAAATGTTGTAGTGTCTTGATAGGTGGAAGTTTTTGGAACGTAATACCCGATAAAGTAAGCAGATTTATAAATAAATACACGAATACAAAATTAGTACAGATGGTAGTTCTATGCCTATTTATATAAATGTGGCACATGTTTTACTTCGACATTGTATAATTTAGATAGAGATTGATATTACTGTAAGTGTAAATAAATAAATGAATGTCATTAACGGAAAATTTACGGCGCTGATAATGATGTAAGAAGACAATAATTTTATGGTAAGTTTAAACGAATTGAACCAAATAAATAATTGAATAATTAAATAACTTATTAGTAATATTGAGGTATCGACAACGTAATGCAAATGCAAATAAATGCCTAAGCAACTGCTGTATTGCATAGTGCACTTTGTCACAATGATTACTTAGACGCTGGGCGTTAATTTAGCAAAAGTCACATGCTTGCTAATTGTTCTACTACGGCCAATTAGCATAGTTACGAGTGTTAGACCATTCATCATTGAATTAGGCCCTCCTATCAGTCTCACGTTACAATATTGCTGTCCTTATGCTATCGTAACAGAGTACAAGTTCCTTTAATATCTCATAGGGTTGTGTACAACAAAATTCGTGACTACCGAATCACTCGTCTGATTTACATGAAAAATACAATAATGGTATCCTTAGCACCTAATAATCAGGTGCTATGCGTGTGAAATATATAAAATATAGGTCGTCATAGCTACGAGTACCGTTAAATGGTAATAAGTTAACCGCAGGTATGAGCGACACATGTGATAAGGGGCTTTACTTAAACTGCCCGTATAGCCGTGGGCTGTTTCGTTATACTGGGTCACGGCAAACTTCGATCAACGCTGAACGCTCGATGCTTTTATATAAATGGCAAGTTTTTGATCTCGATCTTTCAATTTTTTTATTCTCTTGTTGGATAATGCACATATGGCTTTATTTCACTGCAACCAAATGTGCTTTATCAATGTTATGATGGCAATTGGTTCGTCACCATACTTTGCAATACCAGCTGAAGGCAATATATTTTTTGTAAATTGATGTGTAAGTCTTATAACGGATGTGAAAACCTGTTATGCTACTGGACAAGTGATGGCTCTTTAGAAAATTAAGTAACATATATCGGATAATGTTATAGAATCTTTTGAAGTCCCATTAAATATATTACAATGAGATACAATTCAAAAGCAACTAGACACTTAAATTATTCAGGTTAAGGCTACAAAAAATTTGTTCTGTTCATGTTCTGTTGAAGATTTTGCAACGCTTTCTCTCGTTATATTTTTTATTTTATTTTAAAATAACAAATGAGATACTCAAGTGAAGAAACATATCCCGATCCAAAAATGTATGCTTCTAAAGTCAGTACTTATACTTTATTGAACCTTAAGGACAACCATAAGTACTCTTTTACAACTGAAACTAATCATTGTAACGACCATAGAATTACAAAATGTTATTTCGTCATTAAATAATCGGGGTCGCAAGGTATCGCGAATATTTTGCTCAATGTTTCTCACTATGTTGAGGTTTTGCTGGAATGAGCGATTATTTGAATCGTTACATAATTTAGGCACATGAAGTACCGCCGCATGGCATGATAATCGACGTTTTTGTTTGCTACGATCATGTTTTTACGTTATTACCTACAATATCTAAATGCAAAATGGGCTGACTACAAATAGGTACTACTTTGGATGTAAACGAATTATTTTGCGCAATGTTTAAAGGTTTAATTTTATGGAAGGGAAATATTTAGTTTTAGAGTTAAATATGTCATTCCTTATTTGGTTTACGTAAGTAGTAATATCCAAAATCAATTTTAACTTTTATTAAAATAAATTTAATATGCTAATGATCAATGTGAAGGCATATTAATAGTCAGGTCAACGAGACTTGCAAATATTTACAACCAGCTTGTTCATTCTGCGCTTGGCGCTCATAGCAACTATAGCCTGTTTTATGTTGCCTTCGTTTATAAATTTAAGACCACATAAATGACACTTCAGCTACAAACCTTAGTTATTTAACGTAGGTATTTATTTCCCATCTAGAACACATTTGGACGTGACCTATCCTTTATCGTTAACGTTATGCTCTGTACCATGTTTGTCCTACTTACTGCTGCTTTACTGCCAACAATAAATCACAACCGTAAGCATAACGCCATAACAGATCCCATAGCAACGGCCTAACATTAGGTATCACTAAGGCATGGTGTTATGATTACCAGCACCTGGCTGCATGATGTGATCGTTCAACTGTGTTTAGACATCACGTATTGCAACATTGCAGTTTTGCTTGGAAGAGCTGATTGGGCGTTAGTCGAGCTGGATGCTCATTTGATCGAATGACATAGTCATTATTGTCAAAGATTAAACTGAACTGAATATCTATTTTAAAATTCGTAAGGAAAATCAATGAGTAAATGCCAAAAATGCTTTTAAAGTATACATTTATTGAGGTAAATGAGATACTATTATTAGCGGGGGAAAATAAGAATTATGAGTATCTTAAAAGAGATAAACATAATTATTAAGTTTTACTGAATGTAAAACAATATTTCAAAATAAGTTTTTTTTTATTATAAAGTGTCGTCGATCGTCTTTTATTACTGGTCATGGTCATGATTATGCAACCGATATTTTTAAAAATAATTTATGCCCACATAAGCTTCTCAGTTTAAATTGGTCTCGTGTGATCCCACTCGCGTAGGTGGTAAACAACAACACGGTTATTATGTAAGATCGAGTACATCGTTTGTTTCATAGAAGCAGATATGCGATATCCCGTCCACGGTATTAACAGTTTAATGTTAGGAAATAATTTGAATCTATCATGTCAACTGGCCATATTGGCCTACTTGAAATAGAACATGCATAAGCATTTATCGACTTCTGGAATAAACGACAGGTTCTTTATTGAATTTAAGGTCAGTCAGTATATTCTTTGGAAGTCAGTATATTCTTTGGTCAGATTAAATCATGACTTTACAATCCCACTAGCTTCAACGATTTCAGGAAGTTGGTAATAGAGGCCGAAATGCTCAATGTGTTGGTCGTGATAGTGATCTAACTAACTCTGACATCAAAAAGGGGATTGTTAGTATGTGCCTATCGGTGGTCGGGGTGGATTCCTTTTGTTTAAGATACAGCTATATCACCACCAAGCTGTTTCATCTACTTCGACCTCATATGGACACTAATGGTTTCTGTATTCTTACATAGTTTGTTCAGTTAACTGACTATTGGTGAAGTAGTTATTGTTATTATGAGTTACAACTTGTCATCAGGCGTAGAGGCACATTTGACCGACATTAGGTATATTGGTAGGTTACAAGTGTTTATGCTCAGCAAATGACTTATTATCAGGCAATGTTAGTACAATTTCAAAAATTATAATGAACCACATTTTAATACCAACTACAATACACTATAGCTGTAATAACTTGTACTTTGCAGAGATTAAACAGGCTTGATTAACAAAATCGCTCTCATGTCTAATAACAAAACGTATATATACCATAATGTAAATCATAGGCGATATGTTACGAACGTGACCTAACGCAATTAAAACTTTATACTGTTTGCCTTGCAACTATTATGTAGGTACAGCAGCAAACAAGATGACACGTCTTAAGATATCGGTGACAAAGGTCTTAAGCGCGATCAATTGAAGGCTATAATGTATCCTGTATTTCATGACTAATTCATAAAACGCATAACTGTGCATAGTATTAGATTACAAAGATTCTTTATTTGTTGCCAATACATTCAGCTAGCTTCATTTTTGGAACGAGTGTCAAGTTAAATAAAATCAAAGCTATCTACAATTATTAATATTGCATATTTCCCTGTGTATATGGGTACGGCTTCGAGAAGGTATAAAAAAGCAACGTAAATAAAATACTAATCTCTCTGACATGAAAATAAAAAAATAGTGATTGCACTAAAAATAAATGTTTTAATCTGTTTCCCCTTTATATACTTACATAAAGCAATCAGGGGTCAAATGAAACGTATTTGAATTGTTAATATAGATCATCTTTGTTTAATTTACAATTGTTACACTTAGCTTGATACCAATTATCGCGCCAATTAGTTATAATTACAACTCGTTCAATCCACCTACCTACTGGAGTTAACTCGATTGTCTTGGAAGGCAACTTCATGAATTTTACTAAACTTTCCATCAGATCGTTATGTACCAGAAGTACTTATATAATATCTTCGCGAATCAATTATTTCGAAAGTATTGAGCGAAAGATGAGAAAAACGTTAATAAAGCGCCAAAGAGTGAAAGAAAAAGTAATGAAATTTTTTATCGTCGAAAATTGGCACTCTTTGCTTGGCTTCGGAATCCCGTTACATAAAAAGAATAGTACCTAGCACATTTAGAAGACCGGAAAACAGCTAGATATTACTCAAAAGATGATGAAAATAAAGAATATAGTAATGGTATAGAAACAGGTAAAATTACTGAAGGTATTTCCGTGGTTGAGTTGGTTCCTAAGCGTTGATTAAGTAGTGTTTACGTCGGTAACACAAATGAGGGGCACGCGATAACGCGATCATAAACATCGTGTGGTGATGCGTGTTTCAAGTAGGTAGGTAGTACCACTTGACTGGGATTCACATTAAGATGAGTTTAGCTGCTGTGTAATAACGGTCTATTTAAGAGATTTGAAACGTATTTAAAAAAAAAGAAAAACTATATTAATTGTGGAAAAAGTTTGAAAAAAAAAATACACAATAACGATTAAATAGTTATTTGACATTAGTCTACATTAAAGTTAAAAGAGCTACCGTATGATGGAAGTTTTTTGCAATAACTACTTTTTTGCTTGTGAATATCACTGTGTTTGAGAGTTCAACGTTAAGTTAGAAAAAAGAGAAATACTTAAGACGTGATTTGACTGAAGGAAAAATATGATCTTGGAATTGAAGTATTATTTGAGGTGATTGACCACAATGAACTTATTTATTGCTGTTATAAAATTAGTAGAAACAAGACTGAAGTACTTACTATTTAAAACAATAATAGTTTCTTTTCCAATCTAACTTGTATAAAAAACGCACACAATCCTAGCTAAATACTTATACATCCAATCAGTAGTAGGTAGGTCGTCATAATCACATATCATTAGTAATCAGTAGTACATAGTAGGTACTAAATACAATCAAGAGCAGAACCTTAAAGCGCAAGATGTGTGGAGCACACCTGCGCTTGATATGATTACCTACATACCATAAGTTGATATGAAACGCAGGACGACGATATTAATTACAGCTTACGCGGTCGATGATTAAAATCAATCGCAGTAAATATATATGGCAACAAAATTGAATTAAAAATAGTGTAGGTATTCGACAACGGAGTTAGGAAAAAAAACCATTATATCTATATTAAAAAAACTTTTTTAGAAATTATTAATATTATGAAATCTTGAAGATAACGAATCAATGTGAATAATATGGAACAGTTTTATATATTAGTTTAAACCTAATATCCTATGAGGATTGATTTTCTAAAGTCGCTGATACAGGTACTATATCATTTACTTAGTAAATTTAAAATACGTTTTTTTCCATATTTATAACTTCATAACAATAAACTCTCAAACGATATTATCTTCTTCTTCTCTATGTTTTAATTTTTAAAATCAGTTCTCTGCCTGCAGTGAAAGCGTAACAGACAAACAGATATACAAAGTTACTTTCAGGTTACTACGACGTCATGAAATTATATTCAAATGAGTTACTTCAGCATAATATGTTATTAGGGGGTATGTTTTTGAAACTATTAACGTTGGATACCATTAAATGCCTGGACGTAATCAAGATATTAATTACAGACATTATTCAATTAGCGTTACTTGACCCACATTTGGTCGGTATTATTTCATCCTGTACCGAAGTTTAGACGAATGGGACATCGTTCATATCCACTCATTTATAACCATTAAATTTACCATTGAGAGTTTATATCAACGCAATTTCATTGTTTTAACAAAATATTTTAGTTATGTAAATGAAACTCTTTGTAAACATCATTCTATAAATGGTAAATATTCGTTTCATATTTTCTCAATCGATAATGTGTATTCAATTTCCTTTAACGTCCTTCGCGACAGTTCTAAATTCAGCGATTGTAATTCGAGACAGGTCAAAATCTGTCGTAATAGGTGCAATAGGTTCACTGGCCTGATTCGGCTCAATGATTTTAACCTTATCACGTACGTCCACGCCTCAGTATTTGTGTGAACAACCAATTTGATCATGACGTCTCAATTTGGGTAACTGTTACATACAGATGGTGTGTTGGCGCCTCTGAACAATGAACTGAAAATGACTCACGTTAACTTTACGGTGGTTCACGAAATCACCAGACTGACAGTTACTTCTACGTATGTTTGGGTCATTCGGTCTCAGGTTTATAGGTCAACGGATTTAGTCGTAATGAACAATACCGGTCTCTTTAATTAGTAAGCGCATAATAAAATAACTTTCGCTACACTTATTCTTGGCTTTTTAACTGTTCGTATTCTTAAATACTTTCACAATTTTTCTTAGACTGGTGATAAGGAAATTCTAGAGTTGTAGACAGCATTTTTGAGTAGGTATATAAATATTAGTAAGTAGGTACTTAGAATAAGTAAACTATTGTCTAGTATTTAAATAATATTATGCTTACCAATGAGATTATTGGCCGTGACAAGGATGCAACACAGGAACATGATCGCAGATGTGATTCGATAGTGCATTCGGAAAACCATGTTGTCGATGATAGCCTTGTCGATTAGGTAGCGGACTTTCACGAAGCCCGCTACAGCAGACGCTAAACCGAACACCGCCATCTTGAATTAACTTCTCTATGTTATGCCTGAAACATAAAAGGAAAAAAATCAATCCCACTCCGTTGTTAGATTTCTTATTCCCGCCGTTTTATTTTAAAACATCTATAAATTTAAACAGTAGACACAAACACAATAGTTAGGGCTACTATAAATAAATCGCGTCCGTCCAAAGGAGCGTCGTGACAAGTGCCATGCGCTTCCCATACCAAATTAGAACATAAACGGTAACTTTAATGCGTTCAATTTTGATTCTATCAATGTGTTACAGCTGTCTCGATTCCATATTTGCTTTGTTATCGATGTTTACTCACGCTAGAATTTTATTGATACGAAGTGTTTCCCCACGTAAGTAAGTTTCCTAATACGGCATTAGAAATATTTATAGGCATTTTTAAAACCGTTAGGTGTGACTCGTGACTGCTTATAATAGATACATAGAACTAAGCATCAGAGCTATGTCTTCTCAATCAATGACCTCACACATAAAATTTAACGACGCGGCTACCTCTCGCCCACGCCCCGCATTAGACACTCGGGTCTGTCGCTTTTTATAAACTAATATTTTTTCTTCACGGTTTGACCAGTTCGCTCGTTGTTATAGGATCATCACTTCGTCTATTTATATTGAGTCTAGTTATGGTCGTTTTCTTTAAGAGTTTTATTCGTTCCGTACGATGCTGGCTGCAAATAGAAAATGTCTCTATGCGGGTCTGAATGAATTCAATCCTAGGAGGTAATCGTCACAAATGGATACAACCTTGACGTCTTCTTGATCCCGTTCCTACGCGGTGTCGTCTGTCTTCAAGATAATGTATTTAGCTCGTTTGTAGGGGAGATTTTAATAGAACAATAATATACATACTCTGAAATGGCCTTAAGAATGCGGTCGTAGCAAGTTGATCAATAAAAGTTGTGTAATATTTTACATTGGAATAAATGTCTTTGCGTCGAGGTCTATCAAGATTGTTTCTATTCTTCATTTATAAAAAATGTTGAGGAATTACAAACCGTTTAAATATTTTTACATAGGATTTGTAAATGATGAAGATTTGTAAATTTGAACTTGTTATTATGCGCTACCATTCATTTTAAATTATGTGGTCAAGCAAGGTAATAACAAATGTAAATTTTCATAAAATTTGCTAACGATCTCGTAATCATGTTAAGATCGGCTCCGACCGCGGCGAAGGCGAATGGTGCGCCGGCGCAGGGCATGTGGCGGGTCGTCGACCGACCGCAGCTCGTCCGCCTCCTGCGTTTTCAACCTCCCCCGCCGCCGCTGGCCCCTCTGGCCTTACCTCCCTCAAACCTGGCTGATGCATCGCGTGGCAACGCGAATTTTATGTGGAAACCAGTTTACCGGTAAACTTTGCTAAGCGACAATTTTTGCTCGCACCGCGCGTCTCGCCATGATATTTCGCTTGCCGTTCTGGTGGTATTATTTACGGTCCCACCGGTTAAAGAATTCGCAAACGGTTCGTGATTTAAGCGCTTAAATGTAACGACGATGACTTGACCTACGAGTATTTTTATGTGACATTTAATTTATAGCCTGTAATTTAATAAACTAAATCTGTTGTAGCAATGAGAGAGATTGGCTAGTTCTCTTAATAAGTCGTTTTTATTTAGATATCTAACAGAGAAACGTTTTATCCTTAACGCAGACACACAAGCTCTTGTAAGAAGCATCCGAGAATCCTTTGTGTCTTCGTTAACCCTACTCCTGCATGCCGTCAATCATAATCTTTTAAACTACCAGCTATTTAAAGTTATCTTTAAATTGGAAATTTCCTCATCGTTGCTTAATTGTCAAATATCATAAACCAATCAGTGATTATTTATTCAATTTAAATGAAATAAACAAGTAACACAGTAAGCAGAGTTCAGATAACAGCTTAGGCGTGTACGATTAACAGCTGCTGTTCTCATGTCGGTCGGCACGCGTCAACTGGTCCCGAATGGACATTAATTACCACACGAGAGCATCAGTATGGGCATCACTATAATATGATACCCCGCAACCCGTTCGTGGGAAAGGAATCCCGACCGCTTGTAAGCATTATCTATACACCTCTAACGCATTATCGCCACTCCGATAATAAACGTTTTTTTAAGTTGAGGAGTAAAAGCGTGACGAGCCACGTTTGAATCGAAACGGTCGAAACTTCGTGAGCGATCGATGCAATCATTAGGTAACGTCAAGATCTCAATACGGATGAATAGTGGATTGTCGTTTTAGTAATAACGTGCAACTCGAATCACGCCCGCGGCGTCGCGGCCTGCAGTTGGTCGACGGTCGATGACGTCTTCTGTCAGACGTAATTAACATCCATTGACTGTATCACCCACACAGTTTACCTCGTTGAATCTATGGGAATTCACGTGTAGTACGCATTGTGCTATATAAAATACTATGTGTGTACGGCTAGCATATTTGTCATTGGTAATCGCATCCGCTGTCCGTCAATGGTTATCGTGTGTTTTTCGTCATCGATAGAACATCCAGTGATACGGATATACTCGCCTTGCGGTTGCGCTAGCCGTGCGGGGTTGGGTTTCATACAAGTTGACGCTCATGTAAACAATATTTGTTCTATATATATTAAACTCTTGAGGTAATCGTTGAGACATTATACCAGATCATGTTGTGTATCTATACACAACCAATCAAGATTATGTTTAAACCACTTATATTTATAATACATAAATGATGTAAATAGAAGCTGGAACAATCAACCCTACTATTACAACAAATTTGAAGAGCTTGAACCCCACACGTGGTATTAAAAAGGCAATGATCTTTAGGAGCATCGTCGGTTCCTCTTTGGTCAAATTGTGACGCAATATCTCCCACATATGTTGTCAATATGCCGTTATTAAGTTAAGGTCAAAGTTACAGATGCGCTCGAAAGATTCGTAAACAAGTCGCGCATTGTAATTCTCGTACGGGTTAATTGATATCGCGCGCGCTGCATACGATATGAGGAGGCTTTTATTAGCTTTCGAACTAGTCTAAGGCCTCATTTGCATTGCCATTGTCTTCATCAAAACTGTTACCGCCGAAGTGTAATAAATCTATGTGTGATCTAGTTTCATGCAAGTATAGAACGCAGTTATTGAAAAAGTAACTGATTTTGACATACTTCATCAAAACACGATTTGATTGTGCTTCGTATTGTTATGTATTTTAGTTACCAACAGCATAATAGTATAGCATTGGCTTAGTTAGAGTTATCTTTTATTAGTTCTAAAATAATTTTGAAGCAATTATATTTTGAATTCAAAATATTTTGTATAACTCATTTTATATAACTCAGTTTTTCTCATCATGTCCTGTTCCTCACCGAAATGTCTTGAATAAACTTGGTAGTAGGAAAAAGGCATTTCTTCGAACACGACCGTCGAAAAATATCTTAAGTTTTTTAATTTTAATTTGTTTTTTAATCGTCGTCGTATTTTTAACCGACTTCCCAAAGGAAGAGAGGTTATCCTTGTATGAAATAAGCCACCTTGAACTTACCTATTGATTTCTAAGACCTCAACGGTAAAACCAACTTTTAAGCCCCAATCACAAAAACATTTTAGTCTTTTATAGATCTCGTGACAAAAAAATAATGAACCTGCCGATTTTATTCTTCGAAAACATTTTTTATATCCTATGAAAGTAGATGTTAATGTTATTCTTATATTTATTGTTATTCATAAATATTCAATAGGATATAAAATAAATAATTTATCTGTCTTCTAAATCTAGTTTAATGAAATATATTCAAACGATCACACATGTTGCATGCCTACATAAGAATTTACTACTAATAACTTATACAAATGTACGGAATAACCTCGTTACTTATAACAATAATACTTTTAAATTTTTGTGATGAGGGATAGGGGTAATCGCGGAACGCTTAGAATGGTCGTCGATGCAGGTGGTGTTCACGCTCCGTGACAAGAATCTGAATCCAATGCATGCATGTGACCTGTTAAAGATATGCCCCTTTCGTCCAATACTCGTACGCGCTGGGAACTCCATTATTTCCTAGTCGCGTCTCTCATGTATGCCATTTGTTATTTAAATACGGCCCTGTTAGGAATTCGTGTTTTGAACTGTTTGATGTGAACATTTAAACCAAAAAGTTCCTGAGATCGCATTCTGGTTAAGTGTTGTGCAATCGCGTAAATTACAATGAGTGTTTTAAAGGGTAGTATCAAATTTATCTTTCGGCACAATCATCAATTAGTACGAACCACTAAAGGAAATATCTTTGTTAGCAAGATACACGTCGTTATTTTAATTTGTCTTGAGAATGTATCCGGGTTCAACGTAAATTAAACAGGTAGTGTTTATCAAACGTGCCCTTCACGAGAATCTTTCGTGAATGTCCCGGAATTGTTATACATTTGTAAATTAATAGTATGTAATTACGGCCTAACCTTTCGCATAGTGCATTTCGTTGCACCGTTATTTAATCGATATTTCTCGAAAATTACTACTTATTGCGTAAACTCATTACAAAATCGTTAAGGTGCCAATTTTAACTAATTTTAAAACGAGTCGTTAATATTTAAAGCTTTGCATCGGTGTTAAACTGAATAATAATCTCGGAGTCCGACCGTCCGTTCTATTCAAATAAAACTCCCGTTAAAAGGAACGACGTCCCTTCCCTGTATATCCCGAGGCTCAGGTAAATGAGGTCTCGACCGCTACCTGTGTAAACCCTTCTGACACCTTGTAACTTGTTTAATTCATAACCTGCACACTATACGTCATTTTCGTTCATATACCTACCCTGTACAACCAACCGCCCTCGCGAGAAAGCGGGCAAAACAAAAAATACGAGCCCGCGATGACTGTGCACAAGGCTTTTGTTCCTGCACATGCCCATATGTATGCCGTCAAACTGCATTCCTCGCGTCGTCGATAGGCGCTTAGCGCGTCCCAATACCTCCTGAGCTTTTGTGGCATAACTTACCTTTTCAAAAGTAACAGTAACTTTTCTACAGCGCCAGTGATTTATTAAAAACTCGCACGTTTCGTCTCTTATTCACAACACAACAAACACAGCCTCGCGTCGATCGTGCCGCGTTTCCACGTCAGTTTTACGTCATAATTATTATTCGGGATACGTCAGAAAGTGTAGTCAAATTATTGGAGTAAAACGAGTGGCAATAGCGGCGGGCGCACCGCACACCAGCTGCTCATGGGTCGGGAACACGAACTGGAAAGCGCACTTGGTCGGCCTCCTGCGCGTCGACTCGCGCGTGTATCACTACTGAACTCTGGCGGCGTGTGCGCACGTATAGCCGCCTCGCTCGCACCCGTGCCGCCCGTGTAATCTGAAATCGTGCGTCCCCCTCGCGCTAAACCCGAGTAAATGCACAGTAGTCGGACAGAATCCATCGGGGAACAAGTTCGGTCCGTCTTAACTTGCGTTTTCTCCGTGGCCGTTTTTAAGTTTTGTACGCCAATTTTTTTTAGAAGCTGTTATGATTACTGGTTTTAACGGGTGAAAATTGCTTGCGGCGTATAATTAACACTGCGGTTATTTCGTCGATATTTAAATATTGTGGCTATACTAATTGTTTAAAAACTTTACGCTTATTGCGTTATCTTTCTCGTATCTCATAAAATGTTGTTAATAGTTAATTATAATAATAAATTTAATCTTTTTTGTGATAAACTGATTAAAATTACCTTGTCGTTTCACCCTGTTATAGTGGTTTAACATAGCGTACTTATTTATTTTATACTCACTAATATAAACGAAATCTTTTTGTCCAAGACTGAAAATTTAAGATATTTTTTATATTTGAATTTATCATTCTCTAAATATATGTAAGTACGTACCTTTATAGAAAGAAAACGACGTGTTTTATGCAAAACCACATAGGAAAACCAAACCCTTAAATCTATGATATCCAACATTTAATTTTTGTGGCCCTTCTATTAACCCTTTGCTTGAATAAAATTTTATTGCGTAAGAAACCTGTCTGTCATACATGTATAAGTTAATGATTAATATCCTCGATAAGAAAGCAGTCCCAACATAAAGACTTCAACGCTGCATTCATTTTTGATACGCAATAAAGCTTGCGAATACTTTGAATACCTATATCAATAACCTTTTATTCTATGTCGAAGGCATTAAGATGCCGCTGTAGTATTCACAATTAATAATATCTTATTGGCCACAAGGAGGTTTCATATGGGCGTCTGTCGTATCACGAGCGACTAAAGAGTTTTAGCTTAGATTTTAAACGGACTCGAAAAACGTGGTATTTATCATCAATCTGGTCGATTCATACCTGGGCTACTTTGCCCAATAGTTCACATAGAAGTTGACCATAATCTCTTATGGAAACAGTGACCTATTCAATTGTTATGTTATCAGTTGTAGGAACCGAATTGAATGAATAAAACAATGAATGAACAAAATGTTTTTGTTACTTTATTTTTATTGCCTAACCCTTTTATATCGTTTGTTGCTTTTCCGCACAAATTTATTTTGAACCCTTTTTCATAATAAAGTGCAGTCATTGATTACTGGAATTTTGTTACGCACTTTTGGAACACTGTAACTTGAACTGCTGATCAACTATGAATAAAACATAGTTATCTTTATCGGGCTGGGCTTCCAATATTACTTAGTTATCAACTTGTAAAAAAGCCCAAAACAATTTTCATAAAACAAAAACGATTCTAAAACGGTCTAAAGAGTTACAGTTTACGTTAGTTTTGTTTTGATTAAATAATTATTTTATAGTACCTGATATTGATCCATTACATTCGCTTATTGACTTATAATTATCCTGTTAATTTTAAGGGGAGGTATCCTCGTTTGCCAGCTAATCACCGAAGGTAACAAACGCGCCTAAATGCCTCAAGCTGAGGTCAACTTAGCTGGCCACGTCGGCTCTGTCATTGGCTAGGCACGCAGACCATTCTACCTGTTACCCGGTCCCTCGGAAATAAAAAGAAAATGGCACAACTTACGGCCCTAATGATACGAAGTGAGGCGATAGTGTGTTTTAAATTCTCACTAAGTATCCACTTTTTCATAACGTTGACCTAAATATCGTTTCTCATTTAGGAATCGGCGCAAGGAAATTTTCGTAGTGAGTTTTTCTTACATATAAATTGAATTCAATATCTGTGTTTTTGTAGCAAGATCATTTTTTTTTGTTTCAAAATCATCATTTTAACCGATTATTTATGACAGACATTTATATGAAGATCCAATAGACTAGGAGTAGGGCACCCAGCAACACATTTGTTAAGCATCGATTAAATCAAAGTAAATTTCAGAAATTAGGTAATGGACATTACGTCTATGTAGCTTACTATTTTTATCTCTTTCATAGCTCCAGAACAATTAAACTGGCCCAAAAATGTCGTTATAAACATAATTCATGTTAACAATCCATTATTGCCTGAGAAATACTAATTAAGTTGTAGACTGCGTTGTATAAATTCTTCATACCGTAATTAGTTTTTGACGGCGTAAACTCACACGATTTTTTTAGCTTCCTCAATGGATTTAATATTAAATATAATAATCCTCAGGTAGGTATAATCCTCAGGCCACGAAACATTCGCATCAAGCGTCATTCTATAGGCCTTGCAAGCGTCAGCGGAAGCGTTAAAAATGTACGGTGTCCTATCCTGTTGTAAATGCTGACGCTAAAATATGTGTATTAAATTTTCTAAGGCTACGTTTTTTTTCTGCAATTTCGATTGAAGCTTTTTTAAGTGACGCTTAAAACGAATGTTTCGTGGCTCTCGTATTACAGTTCAAGCGGAAAATTATAAAAACGATAGATGAATTGACTTAAATCGATTTTTTAAGAGCATAACAAATAAAACGACGACTAGTCTGGGATCATCGCGGTGCAAAATCAATTTCTTAAAAAATCACGACTCAGTTCTAAAAACCGGACGAAATTAAACGACAGTGACTCATACCGTTCAGTTATCCGCCAATAATTTACTTTTTACCCGTAAAAATTAAACGGTATCTTACTTGATCTCGTTAAAATATAAATTTAAACTTAAATCTAGCGGCACCACTTTTTAAACAAATGTTCTAAATGTAATTTGAAAATGTGAAATGAATAGAACACGGCGTTACTGCCTTAGGGTCTGTGAAATCATGCGAGACTCGTCACTGACTTTCAATCTACTCGGTTGGTTTTTTTATTTTGTAGCATTTTGTATCACGAAATATTCCTGTCATTTCTCCCTTTAGGTACTATTACCTCTTGCTTGCTTATAGGAGCTATGAAAATTTCTTCGACGTTTCAAAATGCTTAACGGTGGTCTGGCAGTACTCTACATAAACGATTCTACCATAACCTATAATCATCAACGTTCCTCAGTCTTTATGGTATTAGAAAATTAACAAATTGCCGTGTAGCTAACTAATATTTGTTAAATGTTTAACGCTCCGAAGTTCGATGCGCCGAACGCTGCAAAACTTGATTTACCAGTCGGTCTGTGTCGCTGGGGGCACTATCTAGACGTCTACATTATTTCGGTAATAATTCAAACACTTATAATATTATCACATTCTCTTGCCAAACTTGCGATATATGTTCAGGGATAATTAGTTTTATTGCACAGTAGCGGCACCTCATAACTTTAGTATGCTTGTGTTTTGTCCCTTATGCTGGTGGTGGATCGTTATACTCACTACACCTACTGTTCATTTAAGCTTTGCTCCTCTAAGAGATTGTTGCTTAATTCGTTTAATCTTTTCCTTACTTTGAGACGTTATTTCAAAGACATAACGTAAATATTCAAATGCGTTGAAGTCATGGAACAATTAAAACTAGTGTTCTGTGGTCGAAGTAAATACACGTTGTTAGTACATATTTGTTGCTATTTTTTTAGGTGACATAGAAAAGTACATAAATCATTATGATGTTTTTGACTATTTCGTTCTCATTCATATTAGAGTTGTATTCTTTTCATTTATATACATATGGACAAAAAATATACGAATTGTCGGAAAAGTATAATACATTTAACAACATTGTAAGGTTGATATTATGATTTTATACATTTTCGTGTAATACTCGCTTCTATAGGTGATGAGAAAAAAAAATTGAAACAGGAAAAACAAATTCTTGCATATGATTAAATGATCGTATTATTATACTTATAATTTTAATATAACTTGTTTTCTTCGCTGTATGTACCAATCTCTTCATCTTTTTTGTGTTCATATATAGTAATGACCGCCGGCCTATCAACTGGATAGTTCTGTAGTAAGAAATTGTCATTAAAATGGTTGTTGTTTTCTACATCTGTGACGTCACTCTTATTCGTATAGTAAGGGCCTTTCCAATTCTTAACACGTTAATTCATGAAGACGATGAAACAAATAATGTATCTGTAGCTGAACTGGAATCTAAGAAGTAGGAAGTCAGTAGGCACATCGCTTTGGGTGGCAACGAGTCGCGAGAGTGCCGGCCGTCATTGTCGCTCGTATAACTGGTTTAGCGACCTATCCGATGCACACCAAATCAAACACCATGGCTGCCATGTTGCCTATACATATTTCTATGAAATATTGCTTTCCTTTTAGAATATAGTTTATGAGGAAAACTCGCAATATATCTGTTAGGTCTTTAAAAGGTTATTATTTTTCGGTAGTTAGATGACGTCGTATATTTGCAGGATTTTATCTATAGAATATTCAGAAATATACCTACTTATCTATGTGTAGAAATTGTGTAGGTAACCTAAATTAATCTGTCTATTAATAAAAAGATTTGGTATACTTGTGGTCTTTTTGAAGACATCTATAATATACAATTTCTGTTATAAGTACAATCTGTTGTACACTTAAATACAGGTAAGCCTATTTTTTAAAACAGGTACATACTTACAATAATCATAAATATATAAATGTGTGAAGTATCTAATCATCAAAGAAAACGTCAAAAAAAAATGAAGGGAATAAACCTGAATGTTTGTGTATTCTGCAAATAATATCTTTTAAGCTCCTCAGTAAGCATAAAAGCTTGGTGACAATTTCATTACATAGGTACCTATACGAGTATTATGGCAACGTGCTACAATCAATGCCTGATGTAATTCATTGTCGCTCGACTAACTGGTTTGGCGACCTTTCCAGCAACTGATGGGAAGGTTTCATCGCACCCATTTATTACAGAGAAGTAAAAATAAATAATAGAAATTTCTTCTATGGCCAGTTCCAATTTGTAATCAAAACTAGTTTGTGACACTTACGTAATGAATTACGTCTTAAGAGATTCCGATGACTCTTTCTTCATCAACCCATATTCAAATAAAGTGTGAGTCAATCTCATTTTAAAACCTACTTCAAATAGTTAAGGACTATATATATAAAAATATTTTTACTAAATCACGTAAATTTAATCCACGTAGCTTACAATGGCTGTGTAGGAGCATGAGTTCATGTACCCAAGTGAATGTTAATTTGTCATGGTAAAGGTCTTGGAACATTGTTTGCATTTAAAACTAGTCAAATTAGTAATAGGTATGTTACCTGTCTCGACGTTGCTGCTTAGTCAACGATTTGTCAGTAAAACTTTGTAGAAAAACCTAGATTAGCATATTATATGGAAATAAAATTACAAATTGATAGTAGAAGAATTCTTAATCAATGCTTTAGCGTCATCACCGCCACCCAGGCATTTCAACTTAATCCCTAGGAATAGCTACATAGGCTAAGACTGTGACGAAATTCCCAAAATTATTAGAGACTGGAAACAATCTTAACAACAGTGGCAACATCAGACCATAGTAAAAGGAGAATCTCATTTTACTATGATCAGGCTGACTGTATTATCGTCCTCTACTTAAATTATTTTAAACATTTGAGAGGAATGTCACCGTTAGAATGACTTTAAATGTTACTGCTACTATAAACACTATGTAGGTCACAAATCAAAAGCCGTTCTCAGTTTCAAAGTGAGGTTGATACCTTACGACATTTTTATTTCTCCAACTTTACAACTTCGCAAGCCTTGAGAAAACTTTTACATGGCGAAACATTCGTAAGGAATTCGAGACATATCCAATTTAGTCTTTACTCCAACAATAGGGAATAGTATTAGTAGCAATAAATAAAATAATATAGGTATCTGTTTTTTCTAATTTTATCTTAAAATGGATGACGTTCTTCACCAATTTGCATCAACCAAAATGGATATGGATTAGGCTCCAGGCCTTCTATGTTTCAAAGAAAAGAGTTTTGGCCTGCAGTGGCTCTTAAATAGAACAGACTAATGACTCCACAAGGATTAAACGTTCACTACCTATTACCCTAAAAATATAAATAGTTTGTGAGGCAGACTAGAGGACAGTCAATATATCGGGCATTGATTTTATATTTATGGGGAAGTGAAGTTGCATGGATTCTGTGTGGATAATTTATTCCAAAATACGCGTAGATACACCCGAGCAGATCCTGACGGCTTAATATGTAATACAAAAAGCTTGAGTTTCACATTGCTTGATCACGGCTTTAAAAGCTACATTTTATTTCTCGAAAAAGCCCAGTGCCATTATGGTCCTAAAGTTAAGGTCGATTTTCAAATAAACCATTATTGTATTCTCAGCATGCAAACATACAAGCTACGTGAGTTGATTGAAAGCCTCTTATACAATGGCAGATACGTGACCGATTATGCGTTTATCTAATTTGGTTTTTAGAATAGTTTTTTCGAGCACATGATTATTTGTTATTTTATCCTAAGCGCCATGATGTTCGACGAAGATTGGCATCGTTTGCATTCGATGGTGGTATTTTATTATTTCTTTATGGCCTGTACCGGCAGTCAGGACCATAGCACCATTCCCTCTATACTCGTAGGAAGCGAAAAGGGCAAAAATCTAGAAGCAGCGTCTTCCTGTATAACTTTACCAATCGGTCACTAATATACATCCCTGTCATGGTGACTATTGGTAAAAACCCCTGTTAGTGGAGGCCTGCCCAGCAGTAGACCTCAAAAAGTTGACGGATGGAATTAATTATTTCTATTTTAATTGTTATTTTCGGACAGTTCTTTTTGTGATCCAATATTTAAATGATATCCGATAGGTGCCTATTGTGTCCATAAATTCTTGGAATACATTGTTAAGTGATTCACAATATTCGCACGGTATGTTCATTCGTCGCTTTGTACCGTTTTTACAAGGAATTTTGTGGCGGCAAAGCCTTTCCTTTTAGGTATAGTCTTTTGACGATGCCAACTTAACCACGTACTGTGCCGTGGATGTGTGGATTTCCTTAAATTATTCAATGAACTGAATGGGTGACGAAATATGCCTGGATTTAATTCGTGTCATTAAGTGACATTTATTTTACTCATTTTAGTGGTTTTCCTCATATATTATATGCCTAAGTTATCTTCTGTTATTATTGTTTAATTGTAAGGTATTCCCCATTAATTACTTTGATACACTTTAATTTGAAGCTTTGAAGAATAAGTAACAAACCCAATAATTTAAAATAATTTGACGTAGTCTGCTCATAGCAACTTACACAGTATTATGGCCATGAACTATTTGTTATTATCTGGGGAACCTTCACAATAACGTATCTAGATATTCTCCTATTTTATTGTAGGTCGTTTTAAAGGACGGGTAATACATCGAATTTAGTTAATGATAATGTAGAACAGCTTGTTTATATCAAGTACCTATATTCTCCGAGATAGTTCTACTATAGTCCGATTTATAATTAGGTGTCCAAAATGTAAACAAACAAATATCAATGTCAAAATACGATAGGGGATGTCAGGGTAAGATGGAACAGATGTCATATCTCGTAAAATCGTGCACTATAGTAACCACAACATAATAGGCCTAATTTGGCAGATGTCATCTAAGGATGTAATATGTCATTCAATAATAGAAAGCCGATACTCATTAGAAATCTATTTAAAATCTTTAGATTTTTTTATTTATTTTGATTAATAAATTGTAGATAGAATATTTAATATTTTTGTAGAGAAT
>DWPV01000334.1:0-31630 GCA_018251915.1 Urbanus proteus proteus | reverse complement strand
TTTTTTGTAATAATTATAACAATTTACAGTCCATCCAATATGTAGTACCTAAAATTAACTCCAGGTAGAATTATTAATGTGCTCAGATTTTAGTGGACCCACATAAGATTCCGGTGGATGTATGCTGAAAGTATGAATTAATATTAACACTTAATTAATTAATACTTCTTAATCTAAAGGAGAATGAAAACATCACAAAGGAACTTCAAATTGGCCAACTACTTTTTGGCCAGTCTGGACTGATTTATAAAGTTATGGTCATAAAAATATTTAATAGTTCTAAAAAACGTAGTTTTACCTTAAATCATAAAGAGATTTATTATTATCCAGGACATATTTACAAGCTTTCGTGTAGGTCTTAGAGATTCCCAGACGTTTTTGCAATCGCAGTAGACACTCTACCACCTCAGGATGGGCAGTCGGTACCACAACAGGCCGATTCCAATCGACAACATTAGTAGTTTCTAATGCTTCTTCTATTTTTGACATATCATTTATTGGCTGGATGAGAAGTTGGTAGTAACCGAACTGTAAAAATCAATTATACTCTTATTTAATAAGTTGCTATGAAAATAGATGTGTTTCTATGATAAGTTTCTTCGTATAGAATCGACATGATTATTAATGTTGTTCAAATGAGTTTTGAAGTGTTTGATATATACTATGTATAAAATTTGATACGCCCTTTACATAAGTAAACGTCTCATATGCTTTGATGTGATACTACATATGATATGATGCTATGATGTGAGTAATGACAGGTGGCAAAAAATATTTTAGTTTGGCGCATGAGAATGTGATAAGTTTGAAACTGCAGAGTGGTGTTGGTCTCGAATTGCGCCAATTTCTCTCCTCCCGTGGATGTCGTAGAATTAGTAGGAATTTAAAATTTAATAAACGACGATAAAGTGTAATTTCGTATCCTTAGTACGAGTTTGGTTTGTTTCCTTGAATCGATCTCGGTTTACGTTTACACCCGTTTTTCATAGTAAAATTTTAGTACCTAAATGGTCCGCTAGGGGCGCTGCATGTGGATGTATGAAGATCTTTTCACCAAAACGTAAAAAAATTCGTACTAGGGGTACTACACACAAAAATTGTGTCATACCGAATCACACGTCGCTACCATGCCGTTAGATATATCTCCATCCGGAGAGTATACTTTGAATTTGGTAATATCACAAACTACAGGATTAGCTATTTGGCTATCGAGTACACAATAAGCCGGTGCGCCCCTGGGCCATACGGTCTTGTAAAGATCTCGAAGCTCCGCCCATTTATCTCTAGAAATTTCTATTAATGTCGCCATGCTGAAACATTAAATTCCAGTTTTATTTACCGAAACGACGACAGCAATATGGAAATAAGGATATAATCACAGACATGTCATTGTATGGATAAAATAAATATGTATCATCGGGGCAGGTAAAACTGTAACAATCTTACTTTTTAAGTTTTCAGTGAAAAATTGTGTTCTATTATGTTAGACTGTCCTTTTTTATTGTTATCGTATTCATCTGTTTTATAAGTACTGTTTCAGTAAATAATAAAACGTTGACTCTCGATTGATATCAATTCCTTGTTATAATAAACTTATTTATACATGTATGTATATGTGCCTACTACTGAATGAGGATTCAACTTTTTTAAGTACACTAATTTTATGTACGTACGTAAGTACATACCTACATATACCTACTGATGTTGGAACTATTTATTTACACCAGAGACATGTTCTGCTGTTTAAAAGAAGATAAAAAACGTAACGCGCTAGCCAGATCTAAATGCAATCAGACTCAGTCATTTAGATATGTACCTGTTGTTGCAAAGTGCAATCGAAATTTACCTACTCTTATTTGCAATACGATTACTGTTTGCCGTCTATACAAGTAGTTGTGTTTTTAGTTACTCGTACTACTAAACACATATTTTATGTTTACCTTTAGTAAATTGGAGGTCGTTGGTTCAAAGAAACGACACCAAAACAAAAATATATCCAATTTATCTACAGACACTACATTAGAAGAATATTTCTGACGCCATAGATAAAAAAGTAAAATGTAGAATGTTATGAAACAAGACGTTTTGTCAAACTTACTTATACCAAATGTTAAGTAAAAGTTTAGTAAATCGATTGAGAATGTCGCACTAAAATTTAGTAATTCGAAAAAAATAAGCTATGCTTAAATTTTAATTGCCTTGCTTCATGTTTACTAAAGTAACTAATGCCATCTGTACATAACATAGCAAGACTATATTGTTTGCATCGTTTCATAGATGGCGCTATGTGTAGAGAATATCTCTTAAAATGAAAGACTGAGCAGTGAGTATCAATGAATAGTGGTGAGAAAAGGCGTAATACATTTATTATTTATATATTTATGTTAGAAAATCGACACGTAATCTATGAATATAACGCGGAACATTTCCAGCTATTTAATATGTTCAGGTGTGATATAACAACCTACTATCAGAAAGTCAGGAATTGTTATTAGTAATAACTTGTCTGCTTATTTATTAAAAAATATTATCTGGATACTGTGAGTACATATTTAAAAAAGGAAGTTATATTTTTTTTTGTAATAATTATAACAATTTACAGTCCATCCAATATGTAGTACCTAAAATTAACTCCAGGTAGAATTATTAAAACGGATTAGAAACATGGAAGTGGCGATGGCGCCTCTATATTTAAGATACGAAGGGTTCCACCTTAATTTAACAATGTTATGAAATTTATCCACAAAAAACTAAACAACATGGACATAATAAACCTATCTACCCTCCAGAAAATAACTAATAACTTATCCTAAAAATCTAAAATATTCGACACTTTAATCTTACAAACAAAAAATCTCCGAAGTACAGTATTCATACGATCATTTACTCTAAAAGTTTAAGTAACGTGAACTCCATAAGCCCGCATGAGTCTCGCTGAAGTCGTCCAGTCACGTACGGTGAAAGGAAGTTCGTAGCTAAATAACATTATATTGAGAAATAGTGAGACGGAGGACTTCTTGTCCTTCCTTAACGATAATGCCCAAGCTTTTTTATTGTGGAGTACCTATTATTTGAGAATGAGCACGCATTTTTTACTTTCTTGTAGAGAGCACTCTTTAAATATAGAGCAGAGACTTTATTTATGTCAGAGATAAAAAATAATCCTTCCATACTATGTATAAGCTTCTACTGTGTAGACCTAGTATAAAATATAAAAATGGCTATGCTTGGGTACCTACCTACTTAAAATTTTGAAACGATTGAAAATATTTTTTTACTATTTTTGTTGACATTTTATGGAACTTAAAATATTGTATCTTAATCTTAAATTAAAGGTCGTAGAACCCTTTGTGGTTCGACTCTAGCGGCACCACCAATACAACTATTTCTGCCTTAAAACATCAGTCTTCAGCGCTAGTGTGTTCGGGTTTGAAGGGTGTGGTAAGGGAGACATATCCGAGGCGTTCTAACTTAGTCCTTAGGGGTAGCAATGCATTTGTGGCCGACCTCAGGTAGGACTGATCTTTTCTGGGGTTGATTACAGATGTTCTTGGGTAGCAGTGGCCACTTACTATCTTATATACATGTTCATTTGCTACAAGTATCTCATAAAAAATAACAAAAATAGTAAATTCTTTAAGCATGGCCAACGTGAAATGTAAAAGCCTAGACTAGATGACCCAATTTGCGAAGATAAAGTCGATTTCACTGGTTCTCGATACAATACTGTAACAACAAGTGTGGCATGCCAGTTGGCATTGTAACGAACTTCTAAATCACGACACGATGCTCTCCGTTACACTTTTTTATCGTGTAGAAGAAATAAATAGACGCGAATTTGTATCGAAATTATTGTACAGTCTTTCAGATTTTACGAAGCTGTTTGTTTATCGTTATCCTTTTTTTGTTTTTTTTTTGCATGTTACATACCCTAAAATAGATTATATTTAACTTTACCTTTTACAAAATCCACCTAAATTAAATAGACATATTAATTGAGAAAATAATTGGTAACTGTCGCACACCAGGAGAAAGAAGAAATACATACATACTTTATTTTACCACGCTTTTAAGCTTTACTTAAAACAAACTTGTTATTTAAATAAAACGTCTTTTGCTGTTTCGATACAAAGAGAAAGTGAATATATATTATGTTTGTAAAAGAATGAACATGTACAATACCTATGTATATTGTACATACAGTAAAAAATTCGTCCCTTCCGGACTACAGATCACACTAAGATCATCTAAGACTAAGACATCACTAAGATCTCATAAGATACATAGTCATACATACATCTTTTACTAATAGATAGCGTAAGTGGTGTCATTTGATGTACATAAGAACAACATAACTAAGTAATCTTGAACTTAACGTAGTAAAAAAGTCGATTTTGATGCGGTTTTTTTTTAATAGATAGAGTGATTCAAGGGGAACGTTTAAAGGCAATGTAACGCGTGCGGAGCCGCAAGCAAAACCTAGTAAATAATAAACAATACCTATTATAAAATTTTGGAAGTAAAATTCACTTTTAATTGTTACTAATTAGGTACATTTTTTATTGCTAAGATTTGTACTATTACTTACGGTTTTAGTAAAATACATGTTCATAGGTACATGGTAGACAATTATAGTAAATTGTTGTAAAGCATAAAGGAATAAGGTCACGATGTAATGTCAAGGATGTCATATTTCCAGTGGAATGAAGGAATGAATTGCCCATAGGCATTGTCCATGAAATGTCAAGAATCTTTATTATTTCTACTAAGTTCTTGTACGTTAAGGCCTTGTGGAGCTCTTTTATGTTATAAGCTTTTTAAACTAAGGAATAGTAAGGAATTTTATAATTTAATATCACATACACATTACAGATATACCAAAAACTAAGCCATTCTTTTTAAATGGAAACTTAATGAATATTGTTGCTTTTATAGCAAAAACATCGTATAATAATAACGACATATAATTTTGTAAACTATAAAAAGGACTAATTGATAGGCACTACCACAAAGAATATTATAATTAATCACCATTATACTATTTATTGATTGCAACGTCTTAGCTATATTTTAATATTGAGCAAAATATTTTGAAGTTAATGAGGAAATGAGTTTTAAAATCTGAAAAGAGACTCATCTTAAAGTTTATAATCTTTCACCACTGACCGAAAAAATTAAGTGGGAGTGACGTAAACAGACAGAACATTTTTATTCAAAGTAGTTTACAGAATTCTTGTTAAACGTCAAAAAATTAAATCTACACCCTTTTCGCAAAATATTTCGTTATGGAAAAGAAGCGGTGAAAGTAACTCCATAACACACATATTTTTAAAAACATTCATTTACAAAGTCAGGAACATGTGGAGTTAGAATCCCTGCATGATCTAAATACGGAACAATTTAGGTAATAGGTATATATAAAATTGCAAAGAAGAGAAGACACGGAAATTGCTAGCTAGCTCTAAACGCTTCGAGAATTAACTGTCACCACGAGTCAAGATGTCTTCCTCGCGACGTGGAAATTAATTACGTAAAAGAACTTCTTCCGACATGGGCTAGAATTTAATAAATAAACCATTCTAACACCCAGGTCCAGATGAAGATACGGTTAGGCGTAGAAGTAGCGAACGAGCATGCAGTCCTCCTAATTTTAAGTGGGTGGTAAGTTCATCAGGTAGGATTAAATTCCTGTCTGAGGCCGACCACAGGTGCTCCCTGAGAGCTAAATTAAATAAATTGGAATGATTAGTTTAGGGAAAATTAATTTCTCTTTCTTTAAATTAGATGATATCAGCGTTTAACACATTCTAAGAATAATAGTAATAGTTGTGGTAGTGGTGCCTCCCAAATAGGACGACGTAGATTTCTAGGACCGTTTTTAATATTTGACATCAGACACGTGAGATACGCTGACATATCTGTTGCTGTTTCCGTTGCACTAAAAAAAAAAAAAAAAAGGTAGGTACAAACCCTAATATTTATATGAATACAACTTAATAAATTATAGAACCACTCATGTAGTTTCTACTCTCATACCCCCAAAGTAGGATTTTCTCCTGTGTCGTGGGTGTCATGGACACACATACGCGACCACACAAACACCCAGACCCAGAACAGAAATCTACATTCATCATTTAGATGTTTGTCTGGACGGGAATCGAATCGAACGGGATCCATTGTGCGTAAGACCGGTATGGTAACCGTTCCGCCACGAATCATGTAGTGTAGGTAAAACGAATCTCAGCCGTCTCTACCAAGCGATTGAAACGAATCGAGTCATAAATTAAACTAAAAGAAAACTGAAATAGCAATGGATTGTTGTTGAAACAAGATACCTATTTGTTAAATGGAGTCAACAGTTCTAAAGTGCTCGTGTTTAAATTTAATATTAAACTACCAGAACCCTGCGGTATTATTCTCGTTTAAAAATATGTAACATGATATACGCACATATATATGACGACCCTCGTGGCGGAGCAGTCACCATACTGGTCTGCCGCGCAGTAGGTCCCGGGTTCGATTCCCGGCCAGATAGATATCTGAATGATGAATTAAGATTTCTGTTCTGGGTCTGGGTGTTTGTGTATTTGTCTCTGTGTGTCCATAGCACCTACGACACAGGAGAAAATGCTGCTGTGGGGCTATGAGTGCCGAAAGCGTCTTAAAAAAAACATATATATGTTTATACACATGAGTATATTATGATAGTCGACTGTAATTCAAGTACCTACCTGAAAATAACTAATATTTAAACCGATAATGGCTTTGCGACGGTTACAGTGATTTATGGGCTTTCATTTTTTTCAATATTCCAAGTAGTTTAAGGTACTCCTCCAAACATCAATTATATGCCAAAATACGCGGAACAAACCGGCTGACAGATAGACAGACAAAAAAATTGAATTATTTCTTGTAATTTTAATATACATTTAGTAAAAAGTTGTTATTTGAATATTACACACAGACGCTTTAATTTCATTTGTTTGTATAGATTTATCGTTCCAGCATTTGTTGATCGAAGAGAATTTCTTCGACGACGGTCTGCATAATTTATTCCGATGCACTTTCAATATTTCACAAACATGTAAATTTATTTACGATTTCAATACAACGCATTTATGATCGATATCATCTATATCTATACAAAGACTTCGAAATAACAATTTTTTACTCAATGCATACGAAAGTATACATGATACCTATAACGAAAATGCATTTAAAAAAAATTGTCTGTCTGTCGTTGGGAGTTGATTGTAAAAGTCTATAAGCGGCAGATGTCACCAATAATTAAAAAAAATAAAAATAAATATTGAGAAAATATATAAAATGTAGAAAAGCAGTATTTTTTATGTTTTCTATTTTACTACTTTCTTAATACATATTTATCTACTATTGTATTAAAGATAACGTGACAAATAAAAAAAATCTACACTACTACCAGTGTCCGACCGAAGGTCTAATTCTGGCCGAAGCCGAAGCCGATTGTTCGGCGATCACGGCACCTTCGGCCGAAGCCGAAGCCGAAGGTTTGAAAATTCAGGTTTAGATGGGCTAAAATTAATATTATAACTAGTTAAAAGACATGATTTTTATCATAATTTTAAATAAATAGCTTCTAGAGCTGATTAAAATTATTACTCATTGTGTCAAAAATTGTAACATTACGAAATAATTAAATCTGACACAATTGGCTGTGTAAGCCCACAATAGACTGTGCGTGTGCTTTTTGAGCTTCAATATCTCCGTCACAATCTCCCGGATTTGCAACAGTTTGTTCAATTTCGGTGCTATTTAGAAACCTTCGGCTTCGGCCAAACGTTCGCCTCTTTTTGGCGGAAGCCGAAAATTTCGCCGAGGATGCGATTTTTGGCCGAAGGTGACCGAAGCCGCAGCCGAAGCCGAAGCTTCGGTCCGACACTAACTACTACACAAACTTATTTTATAAAATAATTCCTCTTCCATCCTGGGATATATGAGCACACCCACGATAATTGCGATTGTTAACGTCATAAAGTTATTTAATCAGTGGATTGACCGCGGGCTATGTACACTGAGCGGTTGTTTGCGTCAATATTGATACGAAACAATTTTCTGATCTCAACCCTTTATCGTCAACCCATATTGTCCCACTGCTGGGCACAGGTCTCCTCTCAGTGAGAGAGATTTTAGGCCTTATTCTACCGTGCTGGCACAGTGCGAATTGGTAGACTTCACACACTTTCGAGAACTTTCTTTTATGAACTCTCAGATGTGCAGGTTTCTTCACGATGTTTTCCTTAACCGTAACGCAAATGATAATTAATTTTTAATACGTACATAAGACAGAGGTGCGTGCCCGGGATTTGTACCTTGACCCCTCGATTGAGAGTCCAAGTTTCAACCATTAAGCTATCGCTGCTCAACCCTTACTTGCAGAAAATTGAAAGAAGAGTAAGGCTCAAGAAGAAAAAATATTCCACCTCTTGAACTTCAATGCTGGACATAAGGCTTCCCTGATAGGAGTTTTTGTTAATAGTCACTGCGCTTGGTATGTGTGTTGGTGATTGCAGTGGGCATTGATGTTACACAGAACGATGTTTTGAAGGTGGTAGAACCCGTGTGGTGAGACTCCGGCAGCACTGCTGTTTTCTGTCTTGAAGAGAGACATACTTATCCGAGGCGTTCAATCAGGGGTAATCCTCAGGGGTAGCAATGTATTTGTGGCCAAAATCATGTAAGACTCTGTTGTTATCTGGAGATGAATATAATTGTCCATGGGCGGCAATGGTCACTTACCATCAGTTGGATTCCATCTGATCTTATTTGTTACAATCTTATAAATAAAATTGTAATACTTATGTCATAAGAATTTTGGCGTTGAATTTTGTGGAAATCTCTAAAGAAACTTTACAGATGTGTCGCAATTGCAAACTTTGGACTTACGATTTTTGCGAAAGACGTCCGACGTTATTTACGAACAACTTTTAAAACGGCAATTTCGGCTTTTTATGACGTTGCAAAGAACTTTTGGAGATTAATCTTCTAAGTATTACGATATACCTATTATGTTCCTTTATTTATGTCTCGTATTATTAGATGAATTATTCATTCGTCTAACTTAATTATTAACAGTCTATTCTGAAATACTCGTAGTTTCGTCGAAAATTCAAATCAATTAACTAGTCCTTGAAAACTATTCAGCTCTGGAATTTAGTTATTAAGGTAGAGGTAAATAATAAATAATGAAACAAAATTTTAATGCTGTTTCGATAATATCGTTACTTTGTTTTTGTAGATAAATAAATTCAGACACTGAAATATCTGAAGGTGGTAAGATAAGTTAGGTCCTTCGTGGTCCCTCACCACCACCACACCTGTTCCTGTCTTACTTAACATTACTGTTATACGAACAGTAATGTTAAGCGCTGTGTTCTGGCTTTAAACGTGAGTTTGGGCACATAAACTTTACATGGGGTACACTTTACATGGGGTATACTTAACATGGGGTACACTTTACATGGGGGTACACTTAACATGGGGGTACACTTTACATGAGCCACGCTATACATGGGGGTACATGGTGGTCACAATACATATGTAGCGTTTTCCTAAAGAGTTGATTATAAAGCCACTTACTGAATAAACTTTTGTAATTTCAGTACAAGTCACTAAAAACTAACTATTGGCAAGTTATCTAGGACACAAAAGGTTGATTTACCTTGTTTTTGATTATATTGGCAATACGCCAATGTACGCATCATTCAGAGATTGACCTTAATGGGGTATCGAAGATGTAGATCCCAAAACAATCCTCAAATGTATTATTGATATACTTTTAGCTTCGTTTCGTTAAGCCGATGAATTTGCAAGTTATATTAGTAAATAGTTAAATAAATGTCATTTAATTAATTCATGTTTTCGCTTCAGATATTTCACTGTGATACTGTGACTATATGTATTATTATTTTTAAACTGGCCAAGTGCAAGCTGAATACGTTCATTGTTTCAAATCTGATTTCTAATAGTTCTTCCACTTTCCAGACGTCACAGATGCCAAGACGCTAATAATGTAATCCCTTACACATAGGAGAGATGGGAGAGAGATGAGATTAATTCTTTGCATAGATAACTATACACTTATCAAGAAGTTGAAACCAAAACCCTATGGTATTTTTTGAATACGATTTCCTGAAATGGCGTTAGAATGAAAAGTATAAACACCACAAACACTGAACGAATGAATCTAACGACAGACGCTGAAATACTTTTTATTATTAATAGCCTGATAGCAGTTATGCAACGAATAAAAAGTTCTCTTCACAAACTTAGCTACTAAACGTTTGCAAATCGAGAAACTCATTACTAACTTCTAAGTACTGTGTATAGGTAGAATCATGAAATAAGGAGACAATAGAAAGTGGCACGTGGGCGAATTGAGGCGACTACCAGTATGATCAGTTTAGAATAATTGGCGTCAGTGCTTGGCACAGGTAAATAATTGCGGGCAATATTTTTTTGTAAAACTTTGTAAACATGCGTTCATTATTAAAAGCAGACAATCAATAAAAATGTAGGTTTCTTAGTCGCAAAAATACGATAAGGATACGATAATAAAAATACTGATTTCTGTTTGTTTGACTACACCGGTTCCCATACTAATCAGCGCGTTTGCCACTTCCTGTTGTCTCTTTCTTTTATGGATAGAATAGTACATTCGTAGGTATCGTTATGAAATGTTAAACAAATTTCTACTCTATCATGTGTATTAACAGTTTAAAATAGGTTAGTATGAACGCATAACTTTACGGATCATTATAGTTGTTGAGAAAAAGAAGTTTTAATGACGGGAAGGTAAGAGAACGGAGTTACCGTATTCCGAAGTTTGTTTAGATTGGTATCTTTGTCATCCAATTAGTTTGTGTTTTTAATAACATAGACAATATTTTACTTTTAGATCTACCATAGATGCTATAAGCACACGAAGACAAATGTACCAACACTCAGACTCAGAACAGGCCCTAAAGTTAAGATGTTTGTCTGGCCGGGAATCGAACCTGCAACCCTTTGGGTGTCAGCCTCGTACGCTTACCATCCTTCACCCTTAAAGTTGTTTTATAGCGTACTTGTTTGCTTTCCAGAAGAGCCCTCAGTGGAATTTTCATCGTCATTACTGATATCTGCTAGTCATAGGTGAATCACCATTTCACGTGTTAATCTACATTATTCTTGCACATTCATTTCAATTTTGGTTTTTCCGTTTTTATCCGTGCAACTACGTAATATATTTTACCGGACACTGTTCTTCAGGAAAATTAAATTTAAAATTAATTTTTTAAGGAAGGAAATTTGGAAGCGTGTCTCGTTTTTGGCTGCAACGTTAAAAACATGTATCTGTAGTAATAGCTGTATATAAAATGCTATAAAAACAGTAGGTAATTTATTAAAATTTTCAGATACTTTAAATAATAAATAATGATTGAGATCCATAAATTTAACATAACATAACTAACATAACTTGAAGACTCTGAACTCCTAATGTCCTTTCAGTAGGAATGTAGAATATTGCTGTTTCAGCACCAAATATTTTTGCTTAAATAGACTTTTTGTAGTATATTTATTTATCGTTTATCAAAAGGAACATGAGTTCACTTTCAGGCGAGTAGACTTAAGGAAACTCGATCGAACTTGAATGACTCATCGTTTTTCCGGCACTTGTTTGACAAAGAATTTTCGCACAAGCAATACGTGTTGCTAAGGCTCTGAAGAATGAGTTTTCGCCCCTGGTTTTGTCTCTATAATTTTCTTACAAGAATTACGTTTCTTGCGAAAAAATGGTAAATAAAGCTTTTCTTTATAAAGTAACTGTATAATTCATAATAGGATTTACTTACCAGCATATATTTTATAGATATAATAATAAATTAGGTACAAAGATTTTAAATGATATACGTGATGACCCAAATTGTGAAAGAGGTAACCCAGATTAGAAATCAATTCTTAATTAGTCCTTAGAGATAGAATTATTTCAATTGCATGAAAAAGTTACAAATATTTTTTGTATGATTATATACTAAAAACGTAATCCACTAAACTTTCCATTCATCATACAATTGTATAAATAAATCCATCAATTAAAGCAGTTTGCTCATCAGCCCCAATCCTGACAAACACGTTCCAATTATTAATAACTGCATCGTAAAGCGGGAGAATTTCAATGGAAACCCCATCGTCGGCCCGATTATCCATTAAATAAATTTTATTCGTGTGATAAGGCGAGGGGCGGGCGGGCGGCCGGCGCCGGCGGGACGCCCTGCCCTAGTCGTCGCCGGCCACTCGCTACGCGACCACGCGTTCTCCGCGCCCAAGGTGCGCTAATTTTACACGCCAGTTACTTTCCTCTAGACGCACTTCTAACTGTTGACCCACTGATAGTGAATGTGAGTGACGCCGTGTGAGTGACGCCTCCCGCTCCGGACATCCACTGACTCTGTGAGTACTTCTTCAGTCAACTTTGCACGTCTTAATCACTCGACGTTACGGCCATTTTATAGAATGCGATCCAACCTTGAGTCGTTCAGTATTTTGGTCATTGTATCTTTGCAACAATCGCTTCGGTATCGAAAGTTAGCGAGTCAAAGGTTTCCATTTAAAAATAGCGGCGAATCGGTTTTCGTTAGGAGTATCCGAACGGATGTTAGGGCTCGGCTGACCATTAATATATTGGGAGAGTATGAAAACATTTCTTGAATCCGTGTCAAGGCTCACACACCTTGTTTTAATATACAATTAACAATGTTTGAACGATCTAGTCGAGCCGTATAATCTTCTGAAAATCAAGCGATTACTTGTTGATATGCTTCTCTGTTCTTTAGTAATTGCTTAAGATTACGATTACACACACTCTTTATAGCTTTATATTTTGTGACGTTTAAATTGACGCAGACATTCCAAGCATTCCTCTGCTGTTTCCTTTTCACCTAATCCGTGAATCTTGACACGGAATTCGAGTATTGATAGGTGGCTAAAAATAATTGCCAGACGTTATGTTTTGTTAGCATTGTGTCGACGAGCAAGAGCTTTGGCAAATTGTTTATAGACGATATAAACTGCTTCATATCCACTGTATTGAAAAAGGGGTGTGTTACATAAAATTTACCATCATAAAATAATGTCTGTCGCACGGTTGAGACGGGTGTTTTCTATGATTAAGAAAAGTAACTCCAATACTGAAACGCTAACAAGGTTTAAATGCTAGGTTAGTAAACCAATATTTAACATCAATATTATCTTTTTCTGTATTGGAAGGATTTAATTTACAGTGCTAAACTAAAGAATAACTGAAAATATGGCTAAATTTAATAGAGAAAGCGTTTCAACCGGGGCGGGTCTGCAAAAAACCTATCTCCTAGCCGATCTTATCGGTCATCCGACGTGAAAGGGCAAAGAGAAGAGCCAAATATACAGGGCTCTATAATTCCTGTAGGTTATTGACGGGCGCGGAAATTGCTGCCCGCTCCCCGGCCATGCTTCCGGTGACAATTGGCACGACGCGAGTTGATTGCCAACTGATGATGCGTTGTTGGCGCTACTGATGAATATCTTAATCTAAAAAGATTCTTAAGCTACTGCTTCTAACAATGCAAAAAAATAAGGTAATCTATATGCGAAAAGATGGTATAATTAAATATAGAATAATAAATGTAGCTATAAATATTGCTAAGGTTCAATATGAATAAGATTATGCTACAGAGGTTTAAATTTTAAATCTATACTTTTAATGTTAAATCTTAAGTACTTGTATAAAATATATGAACCCCGATTAATCGCCAAAACGTGAAAGGGAAAAAGAAAGCGGAGCCAAATAAAGAGGATACATAAATTCTGCAAGATGGATGTCCGAAGCGACCGTTGCCCAGTAGCGTTTCCGGTGTAGTTGGCATCAGGGTTTCACTGTCAAGTGATGATACATTTATTGATGCTGATGATAAATGATTTATCACAAGAAAATGTTATGTGACTTTTTAGAATAACGGTATTATGCAATCTTTAAATATTTCAGCCTTGTCACGATTTGATGGTCAAATGCTTTAATTGATGCTGGATTACGTGATTTAATACAAGAACAAACTACTTTTAACTTCAATTTCAAGATGACATATTTATAGGTTTTTGACCAATATTTTTCATGTTTAATTACGTTAATGTTAATGTTGCGCATTATAATATTTTAAAACTGTCTTTTCTTTTTGCCTTTAACAATAAAATCTGCAACACTTATATTTGCCTTATGTTCATTCTATTTTTTTATTATTAGTCCGAGCAGGTACGATAAAACTTCTAAGTTGCGGAATCGACAGGTCCATATTGTGTAATATGATCTGTCATTTATGTTCTGAAAATGCCAATGAAGTACATGTCCAAATAACTAGGTTCAGGTACATAATTATTGCACTTTAGTGACGGATGAGGAAATCGTGCACGCTCCGACTACGGAACGGCTTCCGGAACAATTGGTGCACTTTGATTTCCGAATGATACTGATGCGTATTTTGACGTTAGTGACCTATAGTTGTTGAGACTGCTCTTCAAGAGGTTGCTACCCAAGAAATTGCTGCTCTGCGAAATTGAATTGGCACCACCATATGGATCAAATTCTCTTAGCTTAATTTACAAGAAAATATTTCTACTAATAGACAACATGACATTTGTCTATCTTACGTGGAAGTAAATTAAACACGAAATTAACTTTGATGTAGGTACTTAATAGTAATAAGGTGAATAATAAATTCTTTATGTAAAGTATATTCACATGTAAATGATATGGTTAATTCTGGAATCAGTAATTAACAAACATTACAACTTTGTTCTTTATTGTAACTTTTCATTGTCTAAATAAAGTTTCATGAGTTAGAAATTATACCCTCTGAACAACACGCAGTGAAAAGTTAAGAATAATATTAAGATATCGTCTTTAATTTGGAATTGGGTTCAAGGTTGGAATAACAGAAGTTCCGTGTGATCTGATTTTATTGATATTCACGTCTTTCACATTGCAAGACATGATGTAAATATCATTGCCTTTGAAAATTGACGAGTACAAAACAATTCAATTAAGTATAGTTACGAAATAGATGTAGGAAGTTTAAAGAACTGAATAGGGATATCTCAAGGAGGGCTTCTAAGTCCGGTTTTATTCATTGTTTGTGGTATTAACATTCTTATGCTTACTATTGTATACTATCTATTCTGCTAGAAGTATAATTGTTTGATAACGTTTATATATTTTAATATATTAAATAAGCTAACAGATTTTACAAAATGAACACATAATTTCAAAAGCTCGCTTATTTCATTGTGCTGGAAACTGAAAATGTAAAATTAAATTTTCGCAATGAGGACGAGTGTTCGAAATTATACGTACAAAGGTGATATGCTGTAAAATTTTCCTAGTTTCGTGTGAAAATTACCATGTGGAAACGCATTTTCCGGGAGATGAGCTTATGTCGCGCGCGGCATGTGTAATCTTATGTTTCTACGCTTCAGGAAATGATGTGTGGACAGCCTTTGTTGTATTTGGATGAGTAAAATTTAATAAGCGCGAGTTGGGTGGCTGACTTTTTAAACCAATTTTATTTTGTTATATTTATATACTCTAGGTAGATAGAACCATTCCTTCTCTTCCTATGGTTCTTAAAAATTGATTAAGGGATTAAGTCCAGAAGAGGTTATGGTATTTTAGAGTAGTTATCTAACTAGACTACTGTATCAGATACTATCAAAATAAATAGCCAAGTACAGTATTTTTTGAAATTTAGTAGGTATCTACAATTTGTACAATAACATAACGTTAACGCAAATTCAAAAGTTACCGTACTTTTCCTTACATTTAGAATTACCGATTCGAAATATCGATATTTAGCTTGTAATTATCTACATAGACGTTGGATGTAGGTACTACTTATTTCAGAAAAGCTACGGGTATAAATGAGGTATATACCCCAGATTCATAATTACTCGTAGCGATAAGGCATGGCCGGGCGTACTCTGGACCAGCGAGCCACTAGGCCGACCAACCAATCAATCTCGGCTTCGCGAAGTGTGTGCCAGCCCTCATTTTGTGGGATACTTCCCTTATTATTCTTGGGAACATTATCAGAGTATATTTCATGATAAATTACTGGTAAGGTTAGACCCATCTTTTTGCGATTAAGTGTGTACTAAAAATTTTATCACTTGCTTTAATGGAGAATATTAATGTGACGTCTTTCAATCTTCACTTGCTCACTATACGTAGTACCAGCATGGTCTAAATTTGTTTCACGACAATTAATGTAATTTTCTTAAATTTGGCTAAGAAGTCATATCTCATCATAGTCTCCATTTAGTCTTTAATTTTAGAAACATACATTTTAGATACATAGATTTTTGTGTGTATCTTAAATGTCACTATGACAATGGACTCAGGACTCAATCAACAATTCAGGTGGACCAAATCTTTTGTTTCTTCCACCCAAAAAAGTCTAAAAAACGTATTCAATTTCAATTCACCCCCTTCCATACCTGAAGGGATATAACAGAATACCTTTTAGCAAAGCCTATTCACCGTCAATCCATTTGTACCGTACGGAGATTGCAAGGGACCGCAAATCCTCAATCGCAACTTGACCAATCCGAGTTTGTAATCCTGACCTGTCCGTTCAATGGATTTGCGGTCTTAAGCCGTTCTGTGTCGTGATGACTTATTTAAATTGTTTAATTGAATTTTGTAATTTAAGTAAACATGTCTACCTTGAAAATATTATTGAGAATAGTATTATTGTAAGACTAAAATGTGTTACGATAAGTTACGATATCAGAATAAGAAACTCTTTGGTATTTGACGTGTTTTCTTCACGTATTTTGCGTGACCAAGATTTAAAACCGATATCAAATAGGTTTGATTACGTTGAGAACGTCTGTTTCTTATGATTACCATTCCGCAACTCACTCATCCGTGAAAATGACCGATTTAAGATAATAAAATATACGTAATATAGATTTATTTCCTTTTGTAAAGTTTCACTTCGAAATGTTTTAGATAATATTTAGGTCATTTACAGAAAATTACGAACAGAAAACTCGACTGAAATAATTTGACTCAAAAATATCTGATACGATTTTCTATCCGTCAGTAATATTTTCTGCAAGCAAACATTAAGCTACATAAATTCACATTTTCACTGACAACTTGAACTACTTGAAGACGAATTTATTAAAGTAGAGAGTAGTAGATTCGCTTCACGGAGCTAACCTAGATTTCCTGTTCCTCCAAGTTCGATGCCTTAGGAAGTCGGAGGTCAATGGCCTGAGATTAAAAATAATAACGTTTTCCTACAGTTTTCTTCACTATTAGCCTCACAGTGTAGGGTGTTCTAAAGGGTACACTTATCAGGTGTTCCAACTTACAGATATGCGGCAGTGGCTTACCATCAGTGGGGCTGCATGTTCGTTTGCTACTTTAATAATAATAAAAAAAAACACAGAACACACAAGCTCCTACTTCATCATTAAGACATCTGTCTGATGATTGTCGGGGACTGAACTCGGAATCCGATATGGTGACAGCTTTATCACGCCGCTTAGATTTATTATTATTTAGTATTAAAATGTATTCGCGTTTGATAATATTATTCGTAGATCTTAACCGATCTACAAAGTTAAGCAACGTCGGGCGCGGTCGATAGATGGATGGGTGACCGCTAGTGGCAAAAATTTCATGCACGTGCTTTGGAGGGCACGTTAAGCTGTCGGTCCCGGTTGTTATAGTTGGATAGCAATCGTTAAACCTTGCCGGAGGCCTTTTATGGGCGGTTTGAAGACATTCGACACGGATTGGCCACTAACCCGCATCTCTTCCACCAACAGGCATTGGAGCAGTTGGTGGAGTGCGCTCCAAGCCTCTCTCAGTTGTGGGAGAAGACCCATGCCCAGCAATAGGACATACAAAGGGTTGCGACAAACGATACGACATAAAAATTCACAATGCATTCACTAAAATACCTTTAAAATCTGTTTTTGAAGAAAACTCACCCTCTGTTTGATTTAAACAAAATTCTGGCGGGATTTCCGCACAATTACATTCAGAAATTGCTTCAGGAGCGTTTTCGCTGTTCGCGACGGACAACTGTCCGCATAATGAGAAACTTCCGACCACGGTTACTGGAATGGGAATAAACAAAACCCAATTAATAAGAGACGTTTCGTGCTATAAATCTAACAGTTATGTTTTAGCGTTTTCAGCTTGATTATGATTATGTGGAAGGTAGACAGACATTTTGTGACAATTTTCGGGTGATATTTTATTACTTTTTTAAGATTGGAGAAGCAAACAGGCCTGAAGGTAGTTAGTGATCACTGCCGTATACGGTTTTTACAAATTACTAACTAAGATACAAAGTATATCGGAATGATTGCGAAAAAAAGGAAATTGTTTTTTTCAGTACCCTTCATTTTTACCTATGTACTTTTAGTAACTTACAGAGATTGTACCTGTATGGGTTGCTGTCTAAATATCAAGGAACTTTTTGAAAAAATGACAATATAGATGTATCAATTTTAGAGTTTAAGGTTAATTAACTATACATAACTAATGTTTTCATTAAAACATATATGTTATTACTCCTCGTAGAGTTTATAAGACATTAGACCTAACTATATAAGTAAGATAGTAAATTATCGTTACGTCAATATGTGAAGGTTAATGAACTTACAAGACTAATTACAAATTGATGTTCAAGTTTCGTATTTACTTCCATTAATTGAAAACAAATTCAAAAAGATCTGGCGGTGTTTTCGCTCAATTGAATGCAGAAATTGCTACAACCGTTTTCGATGTGTCAGGATGGGAATGGCCAGTTGTACGTAATGAGAACTACACCACACAATTAATAGACGAGTTTAAAAAGAAACAAATGAGAAAAAAATATACTTATATGGTTTATGACTAGCGTGGTTTCATGTCAGCACCTTTGTATATTTACCCTCACATAATCACTTATGGCCTGACCATTTTAAAAATGGCGTGATTTTTTTGATAGGAATGATAGATCTACCTACTTTATTTATCTGAGTCTTTGATGAAGACTTTTCTGTAGCCTGTTAACTTTATATTTCGATTATTTACTTCATTGGTTTTAAAATAAACCAGTGTGTTAATCTGGTTACATGAAAGATGATGATTTTAAAAAAATTTAATAGAAAATTTACCATCCTGAGGAATTGGTGTTGTACCAGTCCACGGTGTCACTACCGTACCAAAACAAACAAAACAGGAACAAAATAAATAAATGCAAATTTTAAACTCGGCACAAAAAATAACATAATATTTTCACATAAAATCACATCGCATTGTTATCGGAATATCTTTTATCGGCGTTGGGAGGGTTAGAAAACACCGTTTTCAAACCCGCAGAAAACATATTTTATGTTCGATATATTTTTTTAAACTGGAACTAAGACAACTCAATCACTACTCACGACTTGGTATTGATATAAATAATATTTTACCGGGGTTGGTAGAGTTAGAAAACCCGCCCAAAACATATGTTTGTTTTGTTTTAAATCTATAACGCAGACACTAAGGTAAGAAATAATAAATATAATTACGAATTCCATCAATATCAAAACGTAACACAATATTTTGACATAAAAATCGCGACATTGCAGCGTTATCAGGTTCTTTAATCGACGTTGGCTGTGTTAGAAACAAAGCACATCCGCCCAAAACATATGTTTGATATGTTTTAAATCGGAAGCGAAGACACTTGCGGGCTGAGGCTTTCGACAGTTATTTTCGTTTTACAGTACCATAAAGCGTGAGTGCTCGTATCATTTTAGGGTTTGCAACTGTATGTCGTAAAAAGGCTATTTGGTTTTTTCGTATTCGGCTTTCAAATTAAATCTGTATTGTTGCTTTATATCAAAGATATGTTAGGAAGGATAGTCGTTGTCTCTTGAGAATTTGCAGTTACGCGATATGAGCGTGAAGCTTTATTTTTTTATACTTATTGTATGAGATTATAACCAAATAGAAATTATTATTTTTAAGGTAAAATCTACGAATAAAATGAAATGAATTTACTCAATTATGTATACGTTTGTAACATATATTTTTTATCTTCTGGTGAAAAAAAAACATCCAAAAATTTAATGATCCGAAAATAAATATCTATATATGTATGTTATTTCTCCGTTTTTGTTCCAACATTCTTATTTTTTATCAATCTTGTACTTTTCGTAAAAAAATGAATCTCATCAGAATAGAAAATAACATTCCTTTCAAATACATACACATTTTGTAAAATGACTAAATATTACGTTATTTTAAATACATCCAGGTCATTACCATGTTTCAAAATACGCTTCACTCATTACTAACCGGATCTTTTAAACGAGAGTATATATTCATAACGGAGAGTAAAACGAAGATGAATATGAGGTGTAATTATTGAAAAGATCTTTTAAAATGTAACTGTTTTATAGAAATTGAAAAAAATTAAAAGAATTGTGTTGGCCACGACCCATTTATCTTCTATTGCTGAAGTATGAGACTTGCTCTCACGAAGGTGTGAATATTTTCAGTGGTTCGACTCTTGTGGCACTTCAATGATGGTCCTCGAACGCCTCGGATAAGTCTGTCTCCTTGACCACACCCTTCAAGCCAGAATACAGCAGCGCTGAACACTGCTGTTATCAGGCAGAAATAGGTATAGCGGTGGTGCCGCCGAAGTCGACTTACATGGGGTTCTACCACCTTCAAAACCGTGTAACCGCGCGGCTAGGTTTTGTATGTTAGTCTTCTAAAAGTCTTCTAAAGGTAGCTACTATCCATGATACTCAGAAATGCTTTTATTTCAAAGACCTGTGATCGCGACACCTGTGATGAACTTTATGATAAAAATCCTGTCGATCAGGAGTAGCAATGATAATAGAAACCCTGTACCCCTGTTACGAGTTTATTACGCTTAGTGAAACGTTTCTACGTTTGAGCCCATACATCACGCCACGCTCCTAGCGAACCGTTTAGGTACTAAAATATTACGGTAAAACGGGCGTAAACGTAAACCGAGATCGTATAAAAAAAACGTAACAAACTCGTAAGATCATTACGATCTATGTGAAGTTAGCTACAGAAGTCCATGCGCGGCTGATAACATTTAATAACCTTCAGGTTATGTATGACTATCATATCTCCTAAGTAAAAGATAGGCTCAAGAATGGCTGCATCAAAAAACAATGTTAAAGAAGAAATAGTAAAGTATACCTACATTCCAATGCGTCCAAGTTTCGAACGATATTTTCCGATGTTCGTCTAATGAAGACAGGATTAAACCAAATGCCTTCAGCCCCATGTTTACCAGGAAAACGAGAAAAGAATGAAATAACGATAAAGATAGCTTGATTTTGAGGGTATTCCGTCTCTCTCTATGTCCTTCATATCGTTTGCCGTTACGCGTAAATATGGTCCTCATTAATTTAATTTGAAAACGATTATGGAACCGATATTTGGTTTTCATATCGATATGGAAACGTATTTTCTTATACCGATACCAAAAACACAATTCGTACTGAGTTCTAGTTGGTTAGGTACTTATAATCTCGTTAAGATTCACCTTCGCCTCAATTTTACTTCAACAAGTGTCAACAATAACATAGCGAAAATAAAATCGATAAATAATGGATCTAGTTTAGCGTTTGGATGTTTAGTTTTTGGGCGTTTATCCTTAATTGATTCGATTCGTGGTTTTTATACCTGTAAGCTATGTAGCGATATGATATGATATATTTATGAATGATAACGGTTTTTAACAGTATATCGGAACCATGTTCAGTTCGGCGTTATCAGCATAAATGATCGATCCATCTTCATAGATGCCACTTACCAACGAGTTCTGTGCAAATATTCGAGTAACCCATATCATTTGCGAATGATTTATGTTTACTTATGCCCATTTCGTGAACGTATCTATATTATTAAAAGGGTAATTGTATTTTGTCTTGTAAGCAGTTGTACTTCTGTGTTGTTTGAATGTGTGTTAAAGCGAATATTTATTATACGCTACTGATTGAAAGACAAGGTTGTGTTAATCTTGTGTTGAGGTGAGACATCGTGAAAGCCTGTAAGTTTATATATTAGGGTAGTTAGATTAGACAACCCGCGTGGCGGGGCGGTGACCATACCGGTTTGACACAATGAGTTCCGGGTTCGAACCCGACCAGACAAATATCTGAATGATAAATTTTGATTTCTGTTCTGGATCTGGGTATTTGTGTATTCGTCTTTGTGTAAAAGACGCTTTCGACACTCATAGCTTCATGGTAGTATTTTTCCGTGTCGCAAGTGCCATGGACACACAGAGACAAATACACAAATACCCAGACCCAGAACAGAAATCTAAATTCATTATTCAGATATGTCTGGCCGGGAATTGAACCCGGGACCCACTGCGCGGCACACCAGTATGGTGACCGCTTCGCAATCGGGATCGTCGAAAAGGATCTCTATTGTTTAAAATCAAAAGATTTGCAAACTTATAACTCATCTAACATTAATTTACTCCAATGTTTGCTCCAGACGCTATCCTCAGAGATACTCGATGCACGCCACTGAGGATTATGTTGTAATTAATCATATCGTGGCAGACTCCGTACCACGCCCTATGATACAAATACTTAATGCGTTACAGCTGTCTGCTTAGAATATATACACTACGTTTGTTTTTATCCATATCAAAATAACTTGGACATCAAAAAGTCTAGAGTATGGACGTCAGGACGTAGGTTTTTGGGCAACAGTTTTATTTAAAGATGGTAGAGCCCTTGCGGTTTGACTCCAACGGCACCACTGCCATACCTATTTCTGCCTTATAACAGTAGTGTTAGACGCTGCTGTGTTCTGGTTTGAAGGGGATGGTAAGGGAGACATACTTATTCGAGACGTTACAACTTATGCCTCAGGGGTAGCAATGCATTTACGTTAAATCTCAGATAGAACTACTATCACTTCTGAGGTTAATTACAGATGTTCAGTGGCCATTTACCATCAGATGGGCTGCATGATCGTACAAATAGTAAACGAGCAATGGACGAATTCATGCGAGACGAGTTCATGCAATGGACGAATGTAATAATTGAAGGAATATAATAAAAGAATGAATGTATTAATGGCCATTATAAGCATTGGAATAAACCCTGAAGATCTCGTTATATAAGTGTCTAATTACCTATGAACTAAATTAAACAGTATTTAACACTTCTTTTCTATGGAAATAGTAGCTCTCAAGCTTAAGACAAACACAGATACTCTAATATACACATTGTATCGTATAAAGCAGTAAATATCGGAGTAGATATCAGATTCGCCGGATTTAAAAAAAATATCTTTCATGTTAGGAAAAATAGGTAGTAGGTACAAAATAGATACCGCGTTCTCTGTATCCCGTATTCAATTAGTGAGACATAGTATTCATACGAGGCATACTATCGCGATGCATCAGTCATTGAGCCGTCCGGAATGACGGTATATATAGAAACGGGAGTGGAACGAACGACGCCGTCATATTATTATGTGTCACGTTCGGTCTTTTTAAAAGTGGATGCTGTCTGTATTTTTTAGATTCTAGAATCTGCTTCGATCTTAAATGTATTGGATATATCGTATATATCGTATATAATTATGTATATATATTGTATTGGCTATATTACATATAGGTACCTGATAGCATTTAATTATTTTGTTGTTTCAGCAAAAAGGTTGTCTGGAAGACATACAGACGTACAAAAAGAGTTTTGTTTTGGAGTCACAAAAAAGGCGAATTATTATACTAATGCGATTCAATTTAATATTCACTAGCTCTTGCCAGCGGTTTCACTTGAGGTGAAAAGACTTAAACACAAATCCATTTAAATTGTAATATTCCTCAAAATAATCTTCAAAATCCGATGCGTAATTTGAAAGATCTAAGCGTACATAGGGACGGATAGCTAGAAAGAAGACAGATAGAAAGCGACTTTGTTTTACTATGTAGTGATTCGTACTTTTATACTCGTATGAAAAGTTTATAAGATTGTTTGATTCGAATGCGCTTTTATCAATGTATTCGAATTATCTCGTTTTAATCAATTCAATAACAATTAGTAATGTAGGTATCTCCTAGTAGATCACCAATTTATGGACATCCATCTTGACCTCTCCGAAGCACGCAGTCCGTAGTACGTATAAAATATAAATAGATAAATTATTATAAGCGTACGTGAACAACGAATGAATCATTTATATTCTAACAGTGACTCGTGTACTCGTGTCCGAATTTTGATTGATGGACAGACAACATGGACAGCCAACCAATGTCAGTAATTCGGGCGTGAATTTCATTGTGCTGGTATTCTTATGGCTGACTGGGTGTGGGTCCTATTGCCATTATCCATTCGAGTCCTGCTTCACGCAACACTATGGAAACTCTTTTTAATACCTCTTCAAGTATACTGCTATATTTGCCTGAAATTGTAATTTAAATCTCCTTATATTATAGTTTATCCATAAAGAACTTTAAAAGAGTTCTTTATGGATAAACTATGATAATATGACAATAAGCGCTACGGCTTTGCTATGAAGAAGCGGTGTAAGAAATTTTATGCGTGTGCTAATGTATACTAGGCAGGTAAGTCCAAAGAATGTTAGTTTTTGTTAGTTAGAATTTAAATGTATTTTAATTAAAATTTATTAATAAATAACTCTTTTAAAAGACATAAATCTACCACTCTCGGTTTTTCTATAAGAAGAAGCGTTGCATGAAACTTCATGCAAGTGCAAAATTTGTACAATGAGCTGTTGGTAAAAAAGGTAGGTGGCGATCAAAAAATGTTTTCTTTTCTTTATGTTTCTTTAAGTGTTTCTAGTAATGTACTATTTGCGCAGTCAGTAAATTTAATCTTGAATCTATCTAAGTAAAATTAAATAAAGAAGCTAATAGATTTGCACTTTGTACGATCGTAAGGGATCAACTGCTTTTTGAAGGCCGAATGATTCCAGAGTTGATTCTTTAAAGAAGATTATTTTGAAATAAGATCAGTTTTATCAAAAATTTGCCATATGATCTTTTATTCCCGTATTTAGTAAGCAGGAACGCTTCGTGTAAGTCTATTTCGTTACACAATCGTAGTAGCTATTATTCGCAGGGTACCTATTAAATTATGTTAATTTTATTTGCTAGCTTTATTCCTAAAATATATATAAGTATATACAAAAAAAAAATAGATTAATTCAGTTTCGTAGCTATCATAATATTTTACGTAACAACATCATGGTGGTCGCCATTTAAAATCCACAATAATATTTCATCGTTGACATTCGTTCTTTTGCATGTTTTCATCAAATAGTAAAGCCGCTCTTTGATAAATTATGAAACATGACAACAGTAGGAAACTAATGATTATGATGTGAAACATACTTCCGTTTTATGTCGTTATTGCATAAGTTTTAAAACAAGTTTAAAATCAAATCGTCAGATTTACTTGGCAGATTTATCTAATCTATTAATTGAAGAATTTTTCTTCCTTCAATAATTCCACGTACCGTAAAACACTTGGAATTATTTTAAAGGAAATCGAAATGAATGTTTAATAAAATTATTCTTTTGTTACCATAGAACCAAGAATGTTTACTATATTCTTCTCACAGAAAGCAGTTTATCTTTAAAACGTGAAAATGTCAATAGACAAACGCGTTATTTTAAGATTTTTTTTTCAATCATAATTTCAAATCTCGCTGACACTCTATTGCCTCCATTATTCCGTTGCCTTCATTAGATGGGCTAATATTACAAATGTTTCCTCAATACAGAGTAATGGTGTCTATAAAACAAGTTAAGAGGAACCAGCGGAAGATTTAATAGCCAAGAAATTAATGTAACAATGAAAAAAATTGTTACGATACAATTCCAGAGAAGAATATTATTCTTCGTAACAATAATTGTGCATTTTTATATTGTAAGGCAGCAAACGAGCATGTACTTCGACTAATGGTAAGTGTCCACTGCCACCCATAGATATTTGTAATATATTCCAGATAAGTTGTGAGTTTTGCCTATGATCGGCCACGTTTTCGTTACCAAAACATTCCCTGTGGACTAAGTTAGAACGTCTCGGATAAGAATGTCTTTTTTACCGCAGATCAGTTATGGTACATCCAGATTCAAACACAATAGGTTCTATTCCACCACCAATCTAGAAAAGTAAAAGGACTAAGATTCAGACTTGATTAGAGCTACGCCAGACAAGCGCAGGAATGTAGCGCGCTACAATTCAATTTATCAATTGTCGCGCGGCGAGAACGAAATTTTCCCATGCATTTCCAAATTAAATGAACTGGAATATTAATTCTAGTCCGCAAACATTAAATGTGATTGGTCGAGAAAAACTGCCGGCTGAAGAGAAATGTGGCGCTAGACAATTTTATTAAAAGCTTAATAAAGCGCTCTGCGTCGTAAAGCGCTAGATTTATGTATTTCAATTAGTTCGCAAACTACACGCTAGCTACCACCGGCTGTCTTTGACCAAGCTTAGAGTGCAAATATTTAGACCTATGATGGATCAGACTATGATCGATGGATACACTTACTCGTATACCTTACGCCCATCTGACATTGGACGTGGCAGACTCGTGCCGGGCAGACTCCTGCCGTGGCAGACGCGTGCCGTGGCAGACGCGTGCCATATCAGACAAAGCAGTATTGTTTTATGCAATATGTACCAGCGTTCAAACATTATATTACCGCGCAGACATGGACGGAAAGGCCGTATCTGCCAAAAAAATGTATTGAAAAATGTGTTTATATATACGTTCCATGACCGTAGGTGAAAATTAACCATTACACGATGGCGTCGCTGACATAGTACCTATAACGTGGCTACGGGTTAAATTTCCAGCTCAGTTAAGTTCTAGCGGAATACTCGCAGACTGTGCAAGGAAATGTTAGCTAAGTCATTTTTATATAATGTGTACTGCAAATAGCTGAAAGATGATATAATACAGTGACAGTGCGACACATTAATTAAGTATTACAATTAATTCGCAAACTGTACTCTCTAGCTGCTAAAGTTATTGCTAGCATTTGAATATGAATTATGAGTAAAATACAGCTTCCAGTAAAACATTTATAAAACAAAATTCTGAATAATTAACTTATGTGATTCAAAGTCAACATTTTTAAACTTTCAAATACAATATTGTACTTTTATTTAAAACAAGTTTAATAAACTTATATACTATTTTTCTTGAAATTTAAATGGTACACACGCGAACAAAAATAATACTCAAATCAATTCGTAAGTGGTGGAGTAATACAGTAACAAATACAGTGGAATGGTTAATTGTACTTACCTTTTTTGAAAAAAAATATTTTATTAGGTATATTATTTATTATATTATAAAAATATATATTCTTCCCTTTTCTTGAAAATTAAAGATTTTTAACGATTTCAAGCAAACAAAAATATAGGTTAAAATGATATTCAATCATCATAACCGCTATCGTTTTGCAAAACTCCATACGACAATCACAATCCCGAATCACGAGACGTGAAATGTCTTTCTTTTGTGCCTTTGAAGCCATTTCCTTCAAGGGACACCCTTGTGGGAAGAAATAGGGCGATATCGCTCAGTATTCAGTTGTTTATGTGGTACCTTCTCTCTTCCTTGGTATTTGATCGGGACTTATCATTTAAATCTTTTTATTACTAAGGACTGTGTAGAGCCAGGAAGGCCGCGTTTGTTGCTATATTTGTATGAAATTGAACGAACTTGAGTATCGGTGGATTAGTATGGATATAGCTATATATAATGATTTAGCTATATATGGGTGGGCATCTTAGGCCTGAATGGCGACTTCTCTCTTATAATGTAATCGATCCCGTATGTCCATGGGCGGCAGTGGCCACTTACACTGAGGACAGAGAAAAATCTGGTGTTTCACTTTTATCACACATTTATTGGGCAAAAATAGAGGAATCTGTGTGGGATTTTTTTTCAAAAAGTTGTTTTGCATTTAATACAGAAGTATGTTTGCAAAATAAAATAAAGTGGCACATAACGTATTTTAAGTTTTTTTAACGTCTTAACGTTAACGCTTAACGCTTAACGTCCTTTAAGTTTTTAAGTTTAATTTATTAATATTCTCTATTTTTAACGTAAAGTAATTAAAAATCTGCAATGAGTCGATCATATTATTTTCTTAATCAAAACATTTTCAGATTTAATACTAACGAAGCCTTATAAAATTTAATTTTAAACCTTTCAATTTTAATTATAACGAGAGCCCGCATTAATTAAACGTAATCAATACAGCGAACGCATATTTATGGTTAAGACGGAATTCATAATTAACAAAGTCTTAGCAGGAGTAGGTAAGAATTATAAAGTATCTGGGCCCCGCGGCTGTACTCGCCTCTAAATCTATACAAATAAATAAAATTGAACATAACTGAAAATCGCTCTACCGTCAGGGGTCCGGCATAAGTGTGTAGCACGCGCTAATGTTTTTTTTTTTTTTAATTTAAAGTAGCCTGTACGCCTTACTCCTACAGCTATTTTTCAGTGAAAGTCCCGTCAAAATCGGTCCAGCTTGCATTTTTATTATAGGTTTATATCGTGTATACTTTCATATGCATTGAGTAAAAAGGTTCTGTTTTAAAATAGCAAATAGACACTTCAATTTATTTTTTATTTGTATAGACTATACATCATAACTATGTATCGATGATCTTCTAAATTACGTATTTATTCCCATAACAACTGGTTGGTAAATGTCGGCAAACTTAACGGTGAAACATTCTTGAGGTGTGCGAGTGCTTGTTGAGTTATCTCGATGAAGTTATTTGTAATAACTTTGTTGAGATATTTTAGCGGTTCGAGACATGGCTGTGACGTCAGCCGCCATGATGTCGGGTCAAGAAAATTTTAATAACTTACAAGTTTATTATATTGATGTTAACGTTATGTGCAAACACACTTATTTTAGGCCTCTTTTGGCGACTTTGCTTGTAGTTCAATAACTTTAAGGGTGTGGGAAGGAAGACATAATGATCCGAGGCGTTCCAACTTATTCCTCAGGGGTAGCATTGCATCTGTGACTCAGGTAGGACTGTGATCTTATCTGGGGTTGATTATACATGTCTATGTAGGTAAGTGGCAGTTGCCACTTACCATCAGGTGGACTGCATGCTCGTTTGCTACTTCCATCAAATAAAAAAAAAATAAACGACAAATGAATACATGTTATTTAATCGAATATCACGTTAACGCTTATCTGCTAATACTGCTATAGAATTTCTCTTATTCATACATTTGTGGTCAATGTAAGTGGCCAATGTTCATAAATACCCACTGGAACAATCAATTATCTTGTACGAAAAACGATGTACAAATGTTAGTTGTTCTTTAACAAACGTGTTGAAAACCGCCGTACATAGCCATTTTGACACTTTTGACAAACGTGTGTTGTTTGTTGTTGTTGTTGTTGTTGAAGCGTTGTAGATACTAAAGCATTTTCACTTAGTTAAAGCTCCTGGTATAATGCGGAGGAATATTTACTTCACTTGTCAATGACTGAGATATGGTAAAATATTTACTTATTACTCAATCGTAAATAATTGCCTAAATAATTGCCTAATCTACGAACCTATGCCTTTAACGAACCTCTTATTAAAAAAAAGGACGTTTGAAAATCTGTGTTTGCCTTACATAAATGGATATACCCATATACGAAACTTCAACTTTTTCCGTATGTTCTGAGCAAATCGTCTCTTACAGACGCACAGACAGATAAACAGACACTAGTGTTGCGCTCCATCTTACTAACCTGCCCAGAATTGGGATAGAGATAAAAACGACATTGTAAAATCGCCCGTCACCCGCTTTTTGTAAAACAAGTACCTAAACTTACTTTAGTGCTGCGATCCATTAATTTATGCGGAGTCGATCCTCCGAGACATATTTGACTTACAACAGACGCTAACAACGGAGTTTTAAAGCGGATACATATTCCTGGTAAATTATACAAATTTGACGCTCAAAGACAGGGTGGCTTGTATTTTATTTGAAAGGGAAACTTCTCGACCTATTTCTTTAAAATATTCGAAATACTTTGGCGTAAATGGTGTGTCTTTATCTGCAAATATACACAATGAAAATACTGGTGAACCTAGGATTTAGGCGTCTTAGTTTTTAAACCTGAAACAGCCTAAAGATTTTGAAGGCGTGTAATTTTGCACAAGATTTCCAACGGACTATATTTTGGACTCATTGCTACTTTTGAGGAATAATTACTACTCTTGGAATGTTTTGAAATAATGAATCTGACTTATTACGTTGTACAAACTTAAAGATTTCTTGTAACGTCTGATGGAAATAAAACTTAGTTTTAAATTTCTTAAAAGTGTAAAAGTTGAACAACTTCAAGAAATTCAATTATTTTTTATTTAAATACCTTGACGATCCGCGTGGCGGAACGGTTACTACCGTTACACCGGTCGGACGCTCAATGAATCCTGGGTTCGATTTCCAGCCAGACATGCATCTAAAATTTAAATGATGAATTTCGACTTCAGTTCTAGATCTGGGTGTTTGTGTATTCGTGTATATGTGTGTCCATGGCACCCACGTCACTGGAGACAATCCTATTGTGGGGCTATGAGTATAGAAAAAGTGTAAAAATACCTAACTGCTTAATATGAAAATTGTTAAATCTTTAAAGGGTAAACATAGCTATTTGAACTTACTAAAAGTCAAGTGAAAATAACACAAACTAACAAGTTTCCAACAGAACGGTCTAAAAAGGCAAATAACTAATCAAAAGCTGTTTCTTTAGTGGTAAATTAAAACTCCGAGAAATATTTTCCCCGAGTCCCTTACAAGCAGTTATTGTCTCCGAACAAGATATTACTTTTGCTTGACTTAATACAAAATAAAATTTCCTTTCACCGCAGTTCAACGAGGTTCCTTGGTTTTATAAACTGTGGAAATATTATTTGATACAATAGTGAAAGGAGCGGTAGAAATTGATTAATTTGAAAATAAATGTAATTTATTAAAAGATTTTATTTAACTTGCTGTGTTTTTATGTTTCGGAATCTTGCAAGTTTTAACTTATTTGCCGGTACACGATTGGAGCTGAAATTTTGTATGCTGATATTTATGTAGTTGAAATATGCATTTTTAATGATGCAAGTTACTTTTACATTAAAATAAATAAAAACTATGATTCGATCATCCATCAACGTTATTTAACTGTAATGGTTAAAATTAACCAAGGCAAAGTGGCGCCATCTAGGGGAGGCCTACGTCCAGCAGTGGACCTCAAAAGGCTGATGGATGTACAGATGGATGGAAAGGCTAATGACGAGGTTTGATGTTATCAAACCCTACAAAAATCCTTTAACCTTTCTATTACAGCATATATACGTATAATGATTTTGAAGGATTCCAACCACCACATGAAATGTAGTAAAAGACAAAAACTTCTGCTGTACATGCATAATAATGTAACGGTGCGTTTCTAAGTCAGCCGATTCGGAAGCTTTCCACTGAGCCTACAGCCCTTGATCAGTATGACGTCAT
>DWPV01000333.1:0-31636 GCA_018251915.1 Urbanus proteus proteus | reverse complement strand
CTTTTCAATATTATTAAAAATCCGAAAGCATCAGATTCACAATTCCTATAGCTTAGGCTGGAGGTACCCCTGCATCAAGGTCAAGAAGTTAAAGGTCATAATTGTACCAGTATTATATAAAATTTTATCGGACTTGTTGAACAACAGAGAAATATTTATTTGCTAAATCTGTTCCTATTTGTTATTAGTTTTATCAATGCTGATAATATACATTCATTTTTTAATAGTACGTAGGTACATATTATGAACATTGGATCACAAAGGGCTGAATATTGGAGTACAAAAGGCTAATGATGGATTTATCATGAAAGCGAAAAGTTTAACTATATAGTGTCTTTGTGGTATTTTGTAGTAGAAGTCTTTGTTTCTACCAACGTAACAGAAGAACCAAGATTAAAAATTGAAAAATGTCGATTGACCAAAATGGGATCAAAATATTGAAACACATTGCAAAATCTGTTGATGTTGCGCGTCAATTAGTTGTATAACTATGACCCGGTCATCCTAAACGGATTTCCTCGACCACTGAACCGTAACGTCGTAACGTAGAAGTCAATAGTTGCGTAAACAATGAAGTGGAGGAAGTAAGCTTGCTTAATTAGTACTGATGAGGATTCTATTCAGTGGTAGTAGTTCACGACGTAGACCTAAGTAAAACCATTTTTAATGCAATGGTACTATTCTTTGACGTAAAGCTACTAAAATATTTTGGGAAGTAAATTAAGAATTAAACACAAATGTCTTTGATTGCATTGATGAAGCAGGTACTTAATAATCAAGGAAGATTTATTAATACCCAGAAATATCACTTTAATGTAATTTTAATTTTTATAATTGGAGAACTAACTTTATTAATAGATTATAAAGTTTAGGATAATGCACAAGAATTAACAAACCTTACACTTAGAGAGTAAGAACAAAGAAAAAACGAATACATTTATTCAATGTGTGTAACATTAAAAACGATAGAAAGTAATATTAAAATGAATGTTGATAGTAAACTGTGTACTTTAGACCCGAGATTGTAGAAACAACAGATAGCGCCTGATATAACAATACCTAGTGAAAGGTCATGGAAATGTTGCTGTTGTCGCTACCCCGTTTATCATACTTCCAACAGTTACTATATCAAACGACCCGACTATAATTTTCTCTACTGAAGCTTGTATCTCCAAATGTCAAGTTATTTAGGTATCTAAGATATTAGTTACTATTTGTTTGTCTTGAATCATTCTGGCGATAATATATACTAAAGAACAAGCTTTAAACAAGAATTTGTAAAGTTGTATCAAATACCAAAGCGTAATAATATTTTAATAAAACCAGTCGATTTGCTAGTTTATAAATCGGATCAGAATTTAATTAGAATTGCCTTTTTCGTTTTCAGGCTAAGCGAAATTCGACCAACGTAATGCATTCAACTCTTCATCTTTTATTGACCTTATCAAAGACTCCACTCATGTTAGTAGTAGATAAGAGAGAGTAGATGACGACGACAACTTACAGACGTATCACATACTACTATCAGACGCATCACATACTCTATTTCTGATTCATAAAAGAATCGTTAAATCATTCATTTCTCGGAATAGCAAGTCAGGAGACAATATCGTATAGCAGCCACAAGTATTTCAATCCGAGGCGCCTATCGGTTGCCCTCAATCGCTCTCAGGGTCGTGAGATTAGGACAATAAATTCCACAATCGGAATGTTCCTAAAGTTCAATATACGAGGAACTTGTATTCAAACCAATTGTAAATTCTATCACAGTGTCATTATTGTCTCTGATCTTATCTGCGACTAGAATCGATTGTATCGCATCAATTTCTATAAATAAGGTTATTTTGGTGTTTACTGTTTTCATAGTCTCATATAACTGAATACTTATTTTAATTTGTAAAAACTATTTCAATAACGTTATGGTGCTTACAGTAAGTGCATCATCGCCTCATTGCGTAACGCCATCATTTCGAATAATTGCGATACGATTTCTAATTATTTCTCAGATTCGATTTATCACAAAAATGAATACATACTTGTGGCGCCCTCTGGTTGAACTCCTCTTCAGTCAGAGCGACGAGAGCGGCTCCATCCATGGCAAAATAGTCAGCTGGCACCATCGGCAGGTTGAAGTGTTGCAGAGTAAACATTACCCACGCCTTTACATCCGCGGTGCTCCATAACATTGGATCTGAAACATCGATGAGGTCAGAATTCTGCTTGACAAAATGACAGACAAATAAAGTCTACAGATTTTAATATTAGCTATGAATTGAAAGTTTTGTATGTTCAGTTCTATTGAAACTAGTATGTTTATACTATACAGAGTAACCAAACTCCTTAATACAACATATACATATTTGATTTCATAATAATGGATATAGGTAAAACCAAATATTCCTTAATATTTGGTGCAATTTATTATAAGCTAAAAGATTAATTACATTAAACTATAGGTACAGTTTTTGCTCAATAAATTAACATCAAAATGTACCGAACATACATTACATGATCAAAAAATCTAAAATATACATGTGTCATTACACCAACATATAATATTTTTTGTATGAAATTCCATACGCAAAAAACAATAAAATTAGTGATTAACGCCACTGATCGTCAATAGCAGTATAAATAAATGCCTTGAACGTTGCGTAAGCACCCATTCTGGTGAAGTTCTAGGAAGCCATTTATATTTTTAATAGCTGTGTGCTTAAGCAGTAGCTAACGCGATATCTACGTGGAAAACGTTTTTTCTATCATCTTACGATCGGAGTGACGTCATTGATAATTATTCTTACAACAGATAGATATGTCGACACGACAGTACAATGTTCAGGCGTTAGACATCGAGTAAGAATGTCTCATACATGCATTGGTTCACCTCAATGATTAATATTGAATACATTTCTATGTGACTCACCTGGCGATATTCCCAATACGGTGCACGTATTGTCCACATCTCTTTTTGATTGTTCGATCGCCATGGACAGAACACGGTCTATGTCTGGAGCGACTAAGGCTTCGTCGCCTGTACCGCTTGCACCTCCACTGCTCTCCTCCATTTTGACACTTCCCAACTCCAGGGGTATAGGTCTGAGATTTAAACGTTTTTGGAATGATGTATCCTCTAGCGCAGATCTGAGAAGAATGTGATCTCTCGGTTCTTCGATTTCAATTTTGGGTGTGATGTAGCTATGTTGAATGCTTTCTTGTAGAATCTGATTTTCTTTTAAAAGCTCCTCGATGTCGATGTACTCTTCGTGTTGTGGTACCGGTGAGGAGTACTGGTGCTGGCTCCCGTAGGAGACGCAGGAGCCCGACGGCGAAAGGGGGTACGGTGAAGAGAAGCCAGCCACTGAGAGTCTGTTTGGTTCCTCCTTGATGAAAACTGGGGAATGATAAGGGAGGCTGTAGGGGGAGGACGGTTGCAGCGCCACTGTGGGGATTGTACCTTCGTCTGATGAAGGAGATGGTGTGGGATATCTCTCTAGGTCGTAGAGGCGCTCTAGGAAGTTGTTATCTTCTGGATAAGGGGGTGGTGGTTTGATGTGTGTGGGTGGGGAGTGCAGCATCTGTTCTGGCGGGGATGCAGCGCCTAGGAGGCGCAGAAGATGGTGGATATCTGAGGGAGAAGCTGGTACTGCTCTTTCTCCCTGCGAGGCAGATGGCGGGCTGCACCCGGATCTAGGCACCGTTTGTGGCATCTGTTAACAAAGAAAACCAACATAAGAATTGGGTTAAAGACCAAAACAAGATGTTACGTTAGAATTCGACTTAAATTACGCAAGGCTTTGCAAATATTTGCCTGTTATCAGTATAGTTATGGTCAGATCACGATTAGGTTTTGGCCTATAGTAGCCGGCTTTAAACGATTTATTTAAATATTTAAATTATGAATTAACACGTCGGCTTGTGGCCTAGAAAAAAATTGATTATAATGTTAAATATTGACTATTAAGCCACAGTTTAGGATCTTATATGGTAAGGTATGGTACATATTATTTCCAATAATAATGATACAATTATTATTAATCATCGGGAAAACAACCTCAAACATTAAATAATAACCAGAAATGTAATAAATCATTTGTATTCCGTTTTGTTTTCGAGGAACCCATAGCCCCATGGCTTGGATTTCCCATTGTTTATCAGTATGTAAATTATGAGATATAATTACATTTATCTCGTTAAATATTCCATTCTTACATGAGGACTACGGTCACGATTAGATTTATCTAAGGGTCCTTATAGAGCAAGGCTAGCAGGTAACGAAGAATTCAGTTTGAATACATTAATGTCAATATTTCATTAACATTCTTCAGATTTGTTATATGAATAAAATATTGTTAATCAATAATCTATAATTTTAATTACTATGAACAACAGAGCTGAAGGTTTTACCTATAAATAACTCAGATTAAATTGTTTCTAATTCCATAAAGAGAGACACCGATATCTCAACAACAAAGACAATATAGATAGTGCCAATTTATACGTCCTTAGAAATGTTTGATTGATGGCACACATTCTTAAAAGGTAGGAATTGTCGTAAAACAAATGTTACTTGGCTCATCAAATCATGACACCAAAGCAGTACTTTATATATGTTTGACTGCTTTTCACTCATTGGAAAATCATTATCTTTTCGCGTTATAAGTTTTAACTAAGCTTTGAAAAATTTAATTTGTTTTAATGTTACTAAAATATTTCATGATTCGAGAGAAGAGTATTCATAAAAACTTATATTAACGTGAAAAGTGACAGGACTCTTCACGTACATAACAATATAATCCATCCCTTCAAATATTTTTTTAACCTGACTGAGTTATATGCGGCCTTGTTTTAATATTTACTGGAAGTACGCATGTACGATAGACCCTCACTGCCACGAATTATCGCTGATGTATTAACTTACTGTTCGTACTTGCCTAAGCTAAAACACCAACGGCAACTATATTTCAAAAAAAGAACAAAAATCTGTAGCAAAATCATCATACGGAGCCTGTTCGTCATAATCCATCACGGCTATACCTAAACTGAAATTGAAATCATCGGTCATCGTTCGCTTACGTCATCGCTCCTGACGCGAAGCCAGATGTCCCAAACACAACATTCACTTCAGTTTCATGTTTTGTTTGTTTATGTTAACGTCAAACTGTTCTAAACTTGGAACTGACTAAAGTATCTCAGTTTGATGTTATTTTTATACGTATACTAATAATGGCAAAATTGGATTTTTTAAAATTCATTAATGTGATGAGTAACGCTTCTAGAGAATAAGCGCTTAAGGATTATTTAAGTGATGTATCGAACAGACGATATTCAAATGACAAACACATAGATATTGACTTATATGTCGGGAAAAGAGTTAAAAAACTGCTTAGCAACATACTTAAGCATACAATATTAAATTTGTGATTAAATGTTATTTATAATATTATAAATTCAATTTTGATTATTATAATGTTTAGATTATATCACATTTTTATGTTGCAAATTTTACGAAAAAAACATTTTTCACTGAGGGATAGCACGGAAATTACGTAGGAAGGTATGTAAAAAAAATAGTAACAAAATCTCACTCTAAGCAATGAAAGACCCATCGTTATGGCCGCTGAAGACTTACTAAGGCACATTTCTCGTTATGAAACCGTGGTTATACCGGTCTGTCCACATAATCGGACAAGTTGCATGCTTATTAATTTTTTCCTCCATAACAATGTCTTTCTCACGTTATATCTTGATAACTAATAATTGTGGTTTGTGGGAATATTCATACGAGAACTGAGTTTGTAGCACGTTTATCGATTGTTCTTGTCTTGATTTGATATGTAAGTAAATATTGGTTGTTTTAATAAGAATACTTAGAGATATATCTTTTTACTACACGAATAATATTAATTAGGGATGTAGATATGAAGAGTACACCTACACTCATTTGATTGAGATAAACTGACAAAATATTCCTATAGGTAAGAGTAGAAATAAGGCAGACGGGCTACCTGATGGAAAGTAGTCACCGTCGCCTATGAACATTTGCAACACTAAGGAGTCGTCAATGCATCGCTGGCTTCGAAGGCGAGCTCTTTGCACCTTTTTAAGACAGTGGGGTAAAGTATATTAAACTCATAAGAAATGGTACAAATGTATACAAATACTATAATATTGACATTTGATTTAATCCACAATACTACTGCATGAGTCATCATACTATCAAATATTTATAGGCGATGACCGCAAAAGTCATATTTAACCAATTTGAATCAAGGAAACCTAAGACAGCATTCCTAGCATATACCTAATTGAAATATAGTAATAATATAGTATAATTATATCCGGGCTTTGGTTTCGGCATACGTTTTTTTGCACCAAAATTTGGCTGACGAAGATAGGTATGTGCGTTTGAATATATGAATAACTTAGTTTGGAGAATGCCTCGGGGCGCCAACTATGCGGAAATGTATAGACATTTGATATGTATGATTTCAAGTCGAATTATTGTGAGTACAGATACGTATTAAATGCTTTTTATACGCAAATACAGACAAATACAAAAAAAGATATTCATAGAATTTCGGTCTGATCTATACACGAACGCAAAATCCTCTAGATATTATTCCGACGTGATGATTACGCTGCTACTTGAAGTTAAATATATTGACCACTATTATGACAGTTCACTCATACGTTCAGGCTTATGAAGCAGAAATAGGTGTGACGGCAGTGTAACTATTAAACCACAAAAAATACGTACGACCATAATTTTGTCTGTTATCTCTTGCTACTTTACAGTAAAAACAGCATTAAATTTAATTAATATTAGAGGCGACCACTGCAAATTTAAAATGATAATAAAATGCGGTAAACCCACGAAATATGTATGCAAAACTTGTTTCGCTAACTGACGCGTGTCTGACAAAAAGTGTACTGAGTACTGACCATAGAAATATTATAGTAAGATAAGGGGAGCCAGTATCCACAGAAAAAAAAGTAAATGAGGCTACCTAATCTAATAAATTGTTTATATAAATTTGTCATCTTTCCGTTTATTATTTGTTGGACATTCGCACTAACTCTCCTGCTCTAAGTATAACATCGCTATGGTACTGACAGACGCCAGATATCTTATCGATAAGGCAACAATGGTGTGATTTGATGTTGAGATTCATAGAAATTCACATACCTACGACCAAGAATTTATATGCGGGTGTATGTAGCTGGTAGCCGAAAGTTCGTGGAATAATATAATACAATTAAAACATTTTACGCGATGCGATACGCTGAAATGTAAGTACGTGACGATACGTTATCAAAATAAACGGTTCATTTCATATACCATATTCTTCAAAGAGCTACGTAAACTGCAATATAACACGCAAACTTAATGCGGAATATCTACTCAACCGAGAATCGAACTTCAAACACTGGAACAGATCATGTTGATGACTATTGTACCATAACGTTTCGGTTTATTGTTAAAATTCTGAAAAAAATTACAGAATTGACTTAACATATGACGTTTTCTTTAAATAAGCTGTCACAATCAGTGCTTAGTAAGTAACTAGCCAAGTTTTCACGGATGTAATGCTAAAATCACTTAACAAAAGACATTGACGCTTTATAATATCACAAAGAGAAGGAACTCTTGAATTTTACATGTTACTATTCTGCATGCTGATGCTTGTAATAGGATGTTAAAAGATGTTCTCAACTATTGACAGAAATATAAGATATATGCAATTTTTACAATTGAATTTGTTTGAATTTTGAAATCGTTTGGATGCTTTATAAACACCCTAAGAAGTACACCCTGAAGGACCACCCTATCTTCTCAGAAGATGTCACAAGAGACGACTAGGCAGTAAAATCTCCAAGATTGACAGTAGAATTGCGTCAGAAACTAACACGCATCGCCAAATGCAAAAGAAATGTCTAAATCTCTATTCTAGGCGACTACATCTGAATCCCCCTCTTAAGAGAAGCAATTATATCTTCGAACTAAAGGCTAAGTTCTTGAAAAGTGTATTTGTATTTGGCCTTTGCATGTGATCATATAATCCGATCTCAACCCAAAAATATTACGTATCTTTAAGAGATACATTACCCAAAAGGGGGTCATGTGTGATAACCTGACGTATCATTACCGATACACCGGTTACTTATGTCACATATCACAAAGGTTGCGGCAATTTATAAAACACTTCAGAAGCATCTAGCAAGCTATTACTAGCAAGCTAAAACTAGCTATTACTAGCAAGTAATTAATGGTGGTAGCATTGGAGCTACAGATTGCTTAGGGAGTACCAGAGTGGAACATAGGTACTCCTGACCTGAGTTTCGGGACGTTAAAAGTACTAGAATTGATTAATGGTTCCACTTGGGCACGAGTTGTTTGTCATTATTTGTAGGTTTAGAACTTCTGATTCTGTAACTTCTGTTAGATAAATTTCATACATCTTAAACGATTCTTACAACTCTTAGGTACTTCCTTCTAATTTCCTTCATCGTTAAAACTAACATAACAATCAATACTTCTTGGGATTTGCACCCAATTTTCCCAATGTGAGACGATTTCAATCGACTAAGTACAACTTTAAAGGTGGAATAGGAAACCGTTTGAATATTTGCCGAATATAGAAAAAATGTAAGGGAACCTAGACGAATGCCGTGACCAGACAATGTAGTGATACAATTTCGGCATAACCTTGGGGTTTCTACAAAAGAACTGTAGATTAATCGGCTATTCAGACCACGCAATTGTGACTCTTAAAGCAATAGAACCAAGGAACAATTTGCCGGTAAGTGAAAGGAGACTGAGACAAAAATAGTTGAACGATAACGTCAGTTTGCGTCTCGGTTAATTATTGACGAATAATGATAATAATAGATATTTTAAGCAAGTCAAAATGTTAAATAGACAATGATATCCATTTTAAAATCTATCAAAATTCAAATAAGTTATAAAAATCACTATGTGAACCGACATTCTAAGACCGAAGTGGCAACGCATCTGTGATCGACTTCAGGCAGAGACCACTAACCATCATGTAGAGTCCATATTAATGTGCTACTTCAATCTAATAAAAAGAATAGCAGTCTATTTGTGATCTAATTCACGTATCATCTGATCATCTATCAGTTGGTTATAATGTAATATAGATGACATTCCCATTTGCTACATTTATTACAGAATTATAAAGAAACAAGTGTATTTTACATAAAACTGGACCAAATAAGTGCTGTTCTAGACCTTAATGGAACCGTGTAACATGGAAATAACTTGCAAAAGACATGCAAACGTATACATTATGCATAATACAACAATAACGACTCAAACCTCGTTACAAGATGTCTCAGTCAGATTAACTTAAATTGCCCATTAGTTTGTATACAGTACTTACATGTCGTTCGGTTTCGTTCAACATATTGTCCACGCGAATATCACCCTTAACACTTTTACAAAGAGCTCACAAAAGCTTGAAGGAAAAACGGTCTCAGTAGCAACTTGTGTCAGCACAAGTATAACTGTAACCAGATTTGTCTAACATGCTCTATATGTCTTTACAAACTGAAAAATATGACATAAAATCCTTGGAAATCCCACATGATTGTACGCTATGAATAATGAAATAAGTCAAGTTGAACATTGTCATATAAATTCTATACTCACATTGTTTATGGTTACAAGTTGACTCAATGTATTCCTTTACACCTACCACAGAACATGACGTAAATGTACAAGAAATACCACAAAAATCAAACTGGTTCTCAAAGTCAGTTAAAATTATTAAATCATAAATGACATGTATCATATTCGTAAGCATTTGGCGAAATGGTAAAATTATCTCACTCCCAAATAGATACGTACATTGAATATGAACCCGAATAACCTTCGAGTCCAAAGTCTATGACAGATAACTAAAACAAGATTCAGGGGTAGATCTGAACCGAAACAACCTATGATAAGACTCACTTGCAAAGCGTTCTGCATAACGTCCATATCACTTGAAATAAGCAAAATCCTCACTCACTCAACGTCAGCTGTAGGGTTGATGCACCTTTGACGTTCCGTTCATGTTTAACTGACCGTGTGTTACTTTTTTTGGTCCATGGTGGCGTGTGCGCCGCGAGTAGATCACAATACCACTGAGCGGTGCGCCTGCGCACGCCGCCTAAGACTCTAGACTACGTCACGCCGGGAAGTCCGCAAAACTAACTTAATAACTTGCATCGGAACTACAGTACGCCACACATACGTCATGAACAATCAATTATGTATCAGATGACGTGAATAAATAATAAAGAAATTAATAAGTAATTTGTTTTTCCATTTGGCTACTAGAGAGGTTAATTGGGCGGTTTTTTTTTTGGTTTTTTAAACAGTCCCGGATGGGAGGCTGTCCGGGTGTTAATTGAAAAGTCTCTTAGCAAAGTAAACAAATTAAAATTTTAATTAGGATAAATAAAGGAAATTTATTGATATTTTGGCATTGTGTATATTAACGATTTTTAATAATACATACGCGTACATTATAAAGCACAACAAATATTAGATTTTGCAGCACTTCATGAAAACATTATTTTGTAACATTTACCTGACATAACAACCACCGAGCAAAAATATTATATGTATATTCGTTTTTAGGTATCTTATATATTTGTTAAATTAGGTAATTTACTAAGTATTTTTAATCATAACCCACTACTCAGTTAGTATAAGTAACAACCAATTTAGGATTCGCAATTCAAAAATATCTAACAATCTAACAAATCTAATTACGCTTGGCCAGTGATTGGCTAGCGTTCAATAACGTCACAGCCCGCCTTCACTTCATTCATAGTCTAATTATAACGCCTAACACACACACAGACACCAGAAACACACACACTACATTCATACTAGTGACGTGAACACGTGGGAAATGTTCAGTTCGTGATATAATTGTTTACATACACCCACGAACACAGAATTAACTGTACAACCGTGTCATCGCATTCTAATTTGGCGTTTCATACAATGTAATAGAGGTTATAATCCCGTGTACATTTTCCTACTAGTTTACAAATCTGCGTTGACAAAGGTACCTAAAGTTCTATTCGCAGAAGACTGCGCACGTCTGTGTCTCGTATCGACGTCTATCGCCATGTTTTTCAACGAATCATTATTCTTATTCTAATATTATCTCAGGCTTATTGTAAATTATTCAAGGTAATACCTGCGTAATACACAAGTATGAGTTAACATAATTAATGTAAGTGACGATTGTTTAAATAATGTTTGTTTAATTCTGTTTAGATAGTTTTTTCTGTTGTGTTTGTAAAATGATCAAATAATAAAAATATCTGCATTACAATTAACAATAATGTGGTTGTCATTGTACCATAATCCAGCTACGGTTCTAAAGCAAATTTAAATCACATTTATTCAAATTTGATTCATGTTGAAAACTTTATGAACGTCACAACTCTACCACTCCCTCGAAAGGTTTATTCGTTATGGAGAAGAGGCAGCGCAAGGAACTCCATGTGCATAATTTCATTTTTTTAATAATAGAAAAAACTAACTTACATTAGATTTACAGGTACTATGGACTATTTACAGGTTACATACGAGACTAAAACCTGCATAACCATTGTCCCATATGAAAGACATCGACGAGCTCATTACTATTGCAATAACCATATTAGAGTTCCATGAAGTCCATATATAAAGTGTTGTAGTAGCTTTTAGCTAAAATTCACAATAAAGAACTACTAGTTCTTACTGCCTACTATTATATATGTTCTCTACCAACACGCATTGGAGCAGCGTGGAGGAGTACGCTCCAAGCCCCTCTTACTTGTTGGAGAAGACCCGTGCCCAGTAGTGGGACAAAAATAGTTTTGGAAGATAACTAAATAAACTGAGTAATTTCAAAATATTACCATTAAATCATCAATCTGTTATTCGAATTGAATAACCCATCTTTGGATTGGAATGTCGCTTTTTACTCCAGTAATACATTGTTTATGAGAATAAAACACCTCTGTTAGATAAAATAACTTTACATGTTTTAGATTTAAATAGCACTGACTTATTTTAAGTAGAGCAGGTAGAGTTAAGAGATTTGCATAGTGCCTAAACAAAACTAGGTAGAGCTTAAACAACCTAAATCACATTCGCAGACAAAAAACGTTAGCTATTTAAAAGCTCTTCCGGTTAGGATTTTCCGTCCCAATATCTAGATCTCAATCTGATTGTCCTATTTATATTCTGAGTTCTGTCAGGTTTTTACGGTTGACATGCACATAAAAATTCCAGCCGACTACACACTGCATGATTCATATTATTACAACACTGTAGGTTTAATTCTATATCCACTTTAATATACAATGATTATATAAATATACATAATGTGAGTACTGCGATGCCGTAACAGGTAATGTTGTATAGTATCTTTGTATGACGCGATTTAAGTGGATCTATCTGGAAATTTACGTTCTTTACTGTCTTATTTTTCCGCGTTTTTTATAAGTTTTTGTGTTTTTTTATATCTTTTTTGTATCGAATGTTTAAAGTAGTGTGCTGTTGGATCCATAAGAAAATAAATCGTGATACTCCATTATACTAGTGATCATATATGTATGTATAATGAGCATATGAACAGCATTTTGAAATATTCACTTAGAATTAAAAATATTTAGATTGCGCTGTCAAATATTACCATCATAAAACAGTATTAGGCTCGGTAAACTTAACTTATCAAATTTAAGCGGGTCATTTTTATCCGTCTGCCCAACCTTTACGACTACCTAATTTACATATTAGAATGCAATGAATTCGATCTAATAATTTTTGGTCAAGTTTCGCAATTAAAAAGTCGCCAAAGTAACATCAATAAAAGGTTCCCATCCCATAAACAGTGCGGATTCTATCCACACTTATATTCCACGGAAATCAGTAACCAATTCGCGCACTACACGCCAATCACAATTCATAAGTGCAAGGAAAGGGTTAGCTCACGACGCGAAGCGCTATCTAGTGCATCTAGACGTGACTGGAATATATGTCTATTTTTATAAACATCACAATGAATTATGTAATCGGGATTGCCGCGTTAGTCAAGTATCTTATGTCATTACTTATTTCCATTCATAAATCGCACCTACGCGACAAAACTTGCGATAGGTCACAAAAACTTATGTCTAGAATTAGTTGGAAAAGCCGTAGAGTATACTTAACGCTAGACTTTTTGTGTACAGCAAATTTGTCTAATTTAAAGTGTAAACACTGTAGCATCCTTTATTGTCCCACTGTTGGGCACGAGTAGGCCCTTAGAGCGAGAGGAGTTTCGTTCATAGACCATAGCGTTGACTAAGTGCAAATTGGTAGACTTCAGATAACTCAAGAACTTTTAAAGACCACCTTATATGTAACCATCGCCGTAAAAGCGAGTGATAGTTAATTTCTCATTTGCAAGTTATTATAAAAAATCAGAGGTGAACCATAGGTCGGTTCACCTGGGATTTGAACCTAGAACTCCTTTGAATGAGATTAATTTATTAAGTTATGGTACAGATATTTTATCTATTTAATACACCTACATATATTTAATGTAGATATACATAATTATAATAATAGGTATAGCGAAAAAATGTTTACATGTTTTTATTAGTGATGATAATGCGAAACTGCGTAGTAAAAGCAATTAAAATACTTACACTATGACCCTACTATCTATCTCTTAGCTCTACACACATTTCATTATACAATTTTAGTATTGCAGAGGATAAGCCAACCTCAGAGAGTTCACTTGTATTTGACTATAGTATAAAATACGTTTTCGAAGTAAAATAACTGAATGTTTATTTAAAAAAATATATTGATCTTTAACATAATATTGAAATAAATTATATTAAAGTGTACTTTTTCACTGTAAAATAAATTTCATTCAGAAGTAGTTTTTTATAAGAATATCAAATGAAAATGTCTTCTATAGACATTTATGAATTACATAAAATATGAATGAAGTTAGCTACAGATGTTTCTCGCAATAAAGTTAGACTTTCTCATTGAAATACCATGCCGTAACAAAATAGACTTCAACCCTTCCATCGAAGGGCAGAAATAGCTGGAAAAGTGAATCCAATGATCCACAGATCTTTATATATTTAAGAGTTATCTAAAATATTTCTAAAGTTCAATTCAATTTGTTACAAACAGAACAGTAATATTTTATAATGAGGTCTAAACGTTACAAAACAAGGTCATAATTATAAGAAGGTGACGACAGATCATAGATCACGACTATAATTATCACAAACTATAGTTTATTTGATTTATAATAAATAATATTACAACACAATTATTATAGAACAAAAAATTACCTGAATATACCGGCTTCTGTAGTAAGCTCTTTCTTGATCATAAAAATGCATCATTGTTAAAAAAGAAATTTAAAAAATATGACGAATAACACATAAAAATATACTATTTTATTTTATTTGATAAGTCAGTCTATTCAAATTTTATTTTTTTAATATTAAACTACTCAAAGTAGATTTTGAATAAAATTCACACTCAAAATTACGTGCAAAGGATTTAATCGTTTTCATATTACTAGCTACACTTTTGTATGATGTCAGTTTTTAGATATTTTTGATACAAGAAAGGTTTATCATAAGTTATCTGAGAGAACAAAGTGCACTCGTTTACGATAAGATAACTACATTTTCATAGCAATCGGTACTTTATAATGAATTGAATTTATTTATTGACGTCATTTTAAGATATTCGATAAGATTTATTTGCGTTTCTCGCTAATTGTACCGCAATTTATGAAATGCTAATATAGGCGTGGAAGGTGTGGAAGTTGGATTACAATTTCAGACTAAACTACAGATTACGAAATCTAAAAAACTTCAGACTAAACTTTGTATTGGGCACTCGCTACACTGATACACTTTATTATGTTGTAGAACATGGTCATCTACAGTCAGCTCCAAGTAGAATCATAATCCTGAGTCCGACCATAGACGCATTACTATTCCTGTTTTAGACGCTGCGTAAAAGTATGGTTCCCTTAAAACTTTAAAAGCAGAACACATCATCGCTGAACACTTCACGCTGTAGTTATAAGGCAGAATTGTGTCTGGCAGAAAAGCCTCTAGTAGTTCAGAAGTTCAAAGAAGGATTTTATCACTTTCATACTACTTATACATACGTTAGCTAAAATAGCGGTTTCTATAATTGTTACGTTACAAATAGTATTTTAGAAAAAGACCTATTGAATTATACCTATTTAATTTCATCATTTATAAATACCAAGTATAGATTATAAAATCAACAAGCGATATGAAACTAATGAATAGAAATTAATGATGATACATATAAACAATTGACGTAAAAAGAAGGAAGAAGTGTGTCATCGGTGAAAAATTTCAATAAATTTTCATACAATATGTATAAAAATGCAAAAATGATTCACTATACGGCACATATGCATACAAATCGTTACCAGTCAAGGGTAACATGATTTCTATCACATATGTATGTATCAGAAGTATTATGATATTAATTTATTGCTTTTGAACCGCTTTATTAATATAAAAATTAATTCGATTAATTAAGACGAAATCTATTTTTTTACCCTAAACTGGTTAATTAAACGATAATTAAAACTAAAATTTATTTTATGAATTAATTTAATATATGTAGCTATAAAATGTTTATATATTGTGAAAAAAAAAATATTCTGTAACACCGATTATCAAAGGCGATTATAAAAAAATCTAAAAGAGATATTTATGATAGTCTGTCGTCTGTGGACACCTGTAACTCAAATCAAACAAGGTCCGAAAGTTACGCCGTTTGTAGAGGAATTGTAACGATTAATGTTCTTTTATCTGCTTCCAAACCACCAACCAATTTTCCACGGCATAAATAAGTTATAAATGATATACAAAAACCAGACAAAATAAGAGCCCCCAAAGAGACACCTAAAACCTCTACATTAATATTTTCATCATCAAAGATATAAGGCTGAAAAAGCATACACCGACTCACAAAGCAGTGTACATAGTGCTATAAACCATATAGCATACACGTTAAATATTGGCACAAAGAGTTTAAAAACGAGTCTACTCGGAAAGGCTCGGAAAGGGCATTCAAAGGTAGTCGTAGCTTATTCACGTAAGCTCGGTTGAGTCGCGACGGAACCGGTCGTCAAGGCCTCTGGTTTTCCCGCCGCTCGCTACAACATGGCCGACACGCACACTAATGCATGTGTTATACGTTAGGGTTGCGCATTTGATAAAATAAATAAAAAATCTTTAACTTTTAAGAATTTTACGGCACTTTATAATTTACTGCAATTTATTTATATTTATTTAAAGACACTTTTACTTCAAGTAACATTGAATTAAAATTAGTTTACCAAAATTGTATATTTTTAATGATAAGTATAACTTTACCACCATTGTTTATATTTTTTTATTTTTACTAATAATGGCAACATTATAAGTCTTTTATATTTTAAGTTTTATATATAAAAAAAACTAATTACATCCTTTTTAAAAAACAAATAAAAAATATGTACGTAAACAAAATGTATTCTGATATAACATCAATATTTATTTTATTTACGTACACACTTTTATATACATAAACATTGGTGTCAACCCTACACTCATACATAGCTGAACATAATACGCACGTAATTGTGACCGTTGTTGTATCGAGATACAGGTGTTTATCGTATAAACGCTAATGGTACACACCCAGGCTCAAATTCCATTTGTCAAATCGTGCATTGTAAACATTATTGAAGGTTGTCGCTAGGTCAGATTAGATTCATATTCTAATTAAGAATCGAGTTATTTATTAGCAATAATTGTGTTTAATAGCACACGCGGCGCCAACTGTCTTAATTTGATTTAATAATTCAATGACCTTCATAAATATAACTAATTCGGATATTTCGAGCGGGCTATAATTAAAATGTAATTATTAAAGGTAATTTTAGTTTTTTTAAACAAAAACATATCTCAATATACATATATGTTATAAATGTAATGAGTAGACTATCACAGTATTTTAGGATTAACTTAATAGATACGAAAATAAAATATTAATAAAAATATTCTAAGCTACCAACGCGTTGAAGTCTTTCTTTAAACAAAGCAACGGTACACGACTTACATTAAGATATTATTACTACATTTAAATACATTAGTGCAACAAAAAGTGCTTAATTAGATTGTTAGCGTAACAAAAACCTAAAAATGATTTTCTTTGGGAATTTTAGTGTCATTGTCACGTAAAAACTAGTTACGGAAGTGACTTGTCAATTTTAAACTCTATATTTAGTACATAACTCTAGAGGTACTTAAAAACTTAATAAAATATAAAATCTAATTGCTTCAATACATTTTTCATTGTTTTTTGTGTAGGTTGCAAACAAGCTTGCAATTTAGTTGATGATTAGTGGTCATTGCTACTCACGGCCATCTATAATCAACCCTAAATAGCTGGATTACTGCAATTAGACTGAAATGGGTGTAGTGATTATGCCGCTTTATTCGAACCTTTAAGGTTCTACCTTTATTTATTTTTTTGTTAAAAGCAAATTTACGTAATTTATCTTCATCTGCGTGCAATTATAATGTATTCCCAGACTTAATTTTCAAATGGCATGAGGCTCGTAATAAAATAAAGTTCTGATTGGTCACGCGGAGTTTGAGCATTTGCATTTTAACTTTTTAACGATTCGTACCCGTCTGAACAAAGACATAAAGGCTAAATTCATTTGACGGGTCATCTATTTAGAATTAATGGATATCGTTATAGCATTTTGATAAGAAGCACCAGCAATTTTTTTAGTCAGATCAACTTATGTTTCTATTTTGTGTTAAACTGGTTTCTTTTCAACAAGAAAAATTAGAAAAACAGCCAAATGTTTGCCGTTCATTATGGTTTCATCAAATAGAATAAAACACTAAATATCAAAGGCGTTATACTTTTTGTTGTAAAAGCGTTTTTAAGAAAAATCGCCTTAGAATAATCTTAACAGCGTTTTAATTAAAATATACCTATATAAATTTTACATCTTGCGAAAGAAATATATATGAATTGTATCCAAGATTTAAATATTAATATTGTCGAGTGACTATAATTAGAAAATTATAATGAGATTCTAGTAATATTTTTTTTCTGAGTTATTATGCTAGCAACTCAACGTACAGTTTTTTAAAGAAATTAACTACATCTTTTATAGAGCTTTAATACAAGAAGCTGTTTTTCTTGCATTAGCTTAACAAAAGCACTATGTCATTTAAATTTATCACAACAAACTCATTCTATTTAACCATGGAACCAGATTGTAAATCAAGCCTATTGCAATTTTATAGCACAATCAAAGGTAAGTGTACTGAGCTAAGGTACTCATTAATATTAACCATTCCCTTTATCGAATAATTAAGAACAACAAGGTTATTGCTAAGTAACATAACACTGACGCAAGTTGGTTTCCTTTCACCACCGCTATTGGAGCATTATATCACTATATATACATAATATATAATGTAATGCATGTCAGTATTGGCCACGGTTAATATTCGTTCTATTAAATTGATACATATCTAAATAACGCAGGTGTTAAGTCTAGTAAATATTGCAAATTTCAAAAGGTTATTTATCAACAGCAATCCACAGATGGACACGCGTCTTTTTAAATCAGCAAGGTTTGATCTATACTCCACCACGCTGGCCAAGTCCAAATTCTTTCAACTATACATACCTTATAGTTTTTTTATTTAACATTTAAATAACATAAAAATAGAAAACTGCGCCCTTTTGTTGGCGCTTTCATGTGAATGCCGAGCGCTCCGTTTTTTATCATTAGATTTTAAAAAGCCTTATGAGATCTTATACGTTCCCTTCAATTCTGTATTGAAGCAGCATACTGAAGTATTGTCCAAGTCATCCCGATTGGGATGAGAAACCCGTGCCAAGCCGTGAATACCTTTTTATTATGCGCCGTGAATATTATTATATTTAGTATACAATATTTACAGAACTATTTTCCAACAATGCGTTATGGACAATACAAATGGCAGTTACATCGGCAACCTAATCGATTATTGTACACTCGTTTCTCGACAATCGAGTCGTGTCGAATCGACTCCATTGCGGGCACAACGCTCATTGTAAATGTGTAATAGAGTTTTATAACCGATTTATAATGTGTATGAATAAACTCATTACCGCTTTCGAAGCCTTTACGAGTACAATAACTACAAGTTTATATACTTAACTTTTTTCGTGTACTTTGATATTCAGATTTTGTTCACGTTTTATGTAACAGTATAGCAAAAACGTAAAGCCTTTTTGCTAACGTTTTACGCTTTCTGCTACGATTAATAATAGTGGAGAAAAACTAAACAAAGATGCAATGAATAAAAAGATCGTTTGAAGTAAAAACTCTAAACACGTATGTTTTGTGTAGAAGATCAATTTTAGTTAAATTTTAAAATTGTATTATTATTATTCCAATTTAATTGCATATAAGTAATTAATGTAATCTACAGTTTAATATTTTTAATAAGGGAAATAATGTAATGAACTGTTTTATGACAAAAAATCCTTTGCGAACTTGTTTACAAGACATGTCAAGGAATTTTCAAAATAATTCTAAAAAAGTAAACTAATAGAACTGTTAAAGTTTTCTTAAAAATAATAATTAATTTCCAAACAATCCAAGCAATATTACATTTACAAAGCAAAAATGAGCAAGAACAAGTGTACTGTATGTTTACGGTAATTTCCACTATTTTGTTAGGAGTTAGCGTCCATGTGTCATTTACATTGAAATCACGTGTCTCGCTACTCTATTGGTTTGGAATATAAAATGAGATTTCAGGAAAGGCTTTACTATTTATCACGTTTAGACGAATTCTATTGTTAAACAAACACATTATACTTATCAGCAAACTTTAGCCAAAATTCAAAAGGTTAAGTTAAAAAAGGATACCTGACTTAGATATTGAATATACCCCTAAATAAAAAAGAAAACCAATTATTATTATATTTATGCGAAATGTAATTAAATAACGAATAATTACAAACTAACACTAGGGTCAATAAATTTTATTTCTATTGATGGAACGTAAAATGAATGTTACAATAAATATCGGAAAAAATTAAACCCATACGATTTTCTCTTACCTCACAGTAGTTAAGTTGTTAAGGAACAATAAAATATGCATTTCATTACGTACGTCAAGAGTCAACATCACTAATAAACTAAGTAACATATAACATGTTCATAACTAATAACTCATTGTTTCCAAGAAATATACAATGAGTTAGCCAATAACTGAATTAACTCACTGTCATTTGGTTCATGAATGAATCTGACTCATTATTTCTCAACTGGGACTAGCCGAAAGCGTTGTTTCCTCTTACAAACCTTTCGCAATCCTCTGATTCAGACGAGATTCGTCTCGGAGTCGCGATTTTGTGAAATAGGAATTCCCGGTTATAGTGATTGGCAATTATGACTAAATAAAATATTTTGTGATATTTAATGTCTCAATAATGTCCTTCGAATTTAATTATAAAGAATTAAATAAATATTTCAGCAAATAAAGCTTAGAGGACCGAGAATACTTACTTTTATGATTATTTTAGTCTACTACTCTGTGAGTTTAAAATCGCATCAAAAACGATTGAATTTAATAGCAAAATATATTGTATATAATTAAATCAATTAATTAATTCAAAATATATTGTATATTTTGAATTAATATTTTATCTTTATCTATCTACTTCTTAAAAAGTTACTGCAATTTTGAGTTGGTGACAAGACTCAAATTTTTAAAAGCGTTTAAACTGACAACAAGTAATTATTATTAAAATTCGCTTATTAAATATCACCAATTAACATATTAGACATACATAACAACTTGATCTCAAAGCCCCAAACACCTGCGTGAACATAATAATTGCATTAAGCATTTCTAAAGCAAACGAGTGGGCGATCTGACTCACGCCACGTTCACACATCGGACCTCTGTTCGATCACGTAACATGGAGTCTTGCGTCCTCGACCCAAATGTGGAGGCGAGTGAAAATCGGACCGTAAACAATCACCCCATTCTCCTCGCTGCTTAGAAAATGTTATGAAACTTGTACAAATTCTTGTGTCTTAAAGTTTGGTATGATAAGTGGTTATACTACGTAATGTTTGGGCTTTTTTATATAGTAATATACAGACTTTATAATTGATTATGAAAGTAAGTAAGTTCCTTCGTAGACAAGTTGCACATATGTCCGCCGTATATTGTAGATGGCGTGGAGAGTATAGTAAGTTAGCAATACAACCTATACACGATACAATCAAGTGCAATCTTTACTTTACTTTTAATTACAACTGCGATCAGCTTAAACATAACACCATAGAATAACTAAGCTGTACTCTTATTTAGTTTTGTTGTTTTTATATTCTTAGGCGTTCGTGACGACAGATCATTAGTTAAAGTACACGCACTTTTCCTCATCTATTACAAAAATATTAAATAAGTTCGCTCAAGCGTCCTCGACCCAGATGCAGATGGACGCAAGTGAAAATCGGACCGCAAACAATCACCCCATTCTCTTTGCTTCTTGCTGTTACGAAACTCGCAAACATCCAAAATGTTAACTGTTTGTTTAGTTTCATGCGTCATTTTGTTATTGAATATAAGAAAATATGTTTTATACAGAGTGTTGTATTTTTTTTATTTTTTTATCATTATGTAATTGTTTTTCAGTGTAATTGTTTTATGTAATTGGAGTTCTTTTATTGATTTTTTTGACTCCACAATCTTATAATGACTTGTTTGGTGATTGTTATTATAGAAAGAAAACTTTAAGTATTTTTTTGTTTATTCCAATAAGTTCAATTCCTTCTTACCTTGAAAAAAGTAAGGTAATAATGATGTACAATTTTCGACTTGATTTTGACTTTCTGACTGACAAAATTGAAAATATTCTTTTCAGTAAACGTTAAACTAAACGACAACTACTAAATGCCCGTGAACTTAATTATCAATTACATCAATTACTCAACAGAAAAACAGATAAACAGCTTAGCTCAATTTATCAGAACGTATACCACATTAGAGATCAAGCTAAGTAGGATGTGTTCACTCATTACGCTCAAGAAATGCGAGGCACGACAGAAAATGATTAAAACTGAACTGACTCCGATGAATTACCCCGTGTACGGAATCTTAATACACACATTTTAATAGCGTGAGAGCCTCCTAAGGGTCTAAATTACAGCGAACAGGAATTTATGCTTACTGTTTATGTTGAATTTTAAAAATAGACTGATAGTAGAGCTTTACTTCGCAGAATACTGTTTTTTACTATTAACACTTTTATTTAGCCTTTATTTACTTTAAGTAATTTATGAATATTCCGAAATGTAATAAAGCTTTTTAAGTACTAGGTATAAGATAACTTATTAGATATTATTTACAAGTGGTCTTAAGTTTCAATTTAATTTACTTAAATTAAACAAATTTAATACGTCATTGAAGCGCGTTTTTAATAAATAATGATACCTTGAAACTTTGCTTGAAAACAAATAATGATAAACATTAGTCCAAGTGCCTAACAATAAACTTAAAAGACTGAATTATTTAAGGTATAAAGTTCACAGAATTCCCAGCCTTATTTCCATTTAGTTACTTAAACAGGGTCTATAATAATTACAGGGCAATAAAATTGGAATTTAGTGGTATGAATATAAACGGCGTGTTTGTGCGGAAAAGGGCTAAATATTGTATTTAAGCGCACGTGTGGTACTTGTCGCGACGTAAATAAAATTTTATTATGTCTTTAGTCAAACATAAATAAACTTATTGTACTCAAAATAGAGTTGAGTCTCGGTTAGGTCGTTGTAAGCTCTGTTTTTTACAATAATTGCTTCAGAAACGACCTTCGTAAGGATTACTTCCGAGTTCTCGAGCCTTAAGGCTTAAAGCGCAGTTTATGGTGCGCCTTCATGATCTTGAAATTTAATACTTTGTACTGCGCTCTTGTTTATTGGTAATTGAAGTTGTGATACTTTGTTTATTTTGCCGGTATCATTAATTTGTACTGTGTCGATGCGATTTAATCCTACTTAATAATGTATACGTTCTCATAGCTTACAAAACAAATAAAATACTTTTTATCTATTGTAACCGAATTAACATTATTATTTTACTTCCTTGCCATATTAATTTATTCTAAATTTATACCTAAATTATATAATATTCCGATAAAATTAAGTTTAGTTTTTTATATTATACCGCAGCATCGATTAAGTATTAATTTTAATAATCAATAAAAAATATGATATTTCGAATTGAGTTAATTTGCGGCTGAATATTAAAAATCAAATCAAGCTTGACGTGTTTTATTCAGAAACCGCATAAAACTAGTTTTATATAATGCTATCCAATTAGTATACCATATTAAATATCTTTGTGTGTATCAGAAAGATGTAACTTTATACACACTATTAACAAGGTACGTGTGTAATTTGAAGGAGATTTATGACGTATGCAGAATTTTGCAGGAAATTTTACATCCAATGCTAATTGTACTTAATATATTTATATACTGCTGCTGTATACTTTGTGTTCTTATAGTGTCTCAATTATTTTCTTTTAGTCAGAACATATTATTAATTTGATAGTAAAAAATATGTCATTTATATGTAACGCCTGCCTTTTTACAACATTATTTTTAATTTTAAAATTATAATTTTCATCGAAATAATAACTAGTATTGTTATTATTATTTACATTTACAGTAAACTGCAACGTTCTTCAGTACTAAGAATTAATATTGTGTTTTTCCTCATTTAGTGGTAAACATTGTTATGATGATGCTACATTTATTCTGTATAATTATTACATAGTTAAAATATTAACCTGTATGTAGTGTGTTCATACATATTCACCTTTTTGTGAAATAAATAATTACTAACTCTGTGGCGAGCCAGTTGTTGATCGCCTAACTATTCATTGACTTTACCGATTAAGGTCATATTCACATTATATGATACGTTGGTATTGTCATTGTATCCCATGGTTTATAAATATGTTAGAATCTGGCAGGTGCCGCTGTCATGACAAAACATATTTATAGATTCTATAAACGAAAAATCATTATATTCAATATCATTGTTGTTTTCCTTGTCAATAAATAACAATTTACATTTTCCCAATCTGAATCGAGACGATCAAGCTTATAGCGCCACCTAGCGGAAAGTCTACTAGACCGATGTCTTACATTTTATAAGACAAAAGTAACAACCGTCTCGCAGTCCATCTGATCTTAAATGGTCACCTGTGGCATTTTAGAACTAAATTGGAAAACATCATTAAAATTTTCATTAAATAATCGACTTTAAATGAAACCAGCACATCGCGAAGGCAAACCATGGAATACCTTTAATTTCCTTAAATCAAGATGAAAGGAATAACTTCCTAATGAAGTTGCAATTAGGGTGTTTACAGGCCGCTAGAAAGCACGAGCGTAATAGCGAAGACACACGCAACTCGGAGTAATGTATGCGTAATTATGGAAGTGTAACTAGGATAATCTAAGCCAATGATTTTTACTTTCATATAGCTTCTACACTTGGATAAATAGGACATTGATATAGTTTTTTATTAATGCATAATGAAGCTCGAGTGTTGGTTCAATATTAATAAATTTAACCCAAGTTTCTTGTTAAATTATTTCTTTAAATATTTTGGGACAAACTTGCAAATGTTTTAAATAATTCTGATATATTTTTATACTGAGATAGGATTAGGTAAGGACTTTATTTTATTTTAAAATGACGCAAAATAAAAAGTAAAATACAATACTTATATCGATAAAACAAATAAAATATGTACTATAAGAAGAATTTAAATATATAATGTACAGACTATGTTTGGTAAGACTACACAATTAAAGATAAAATACACTAGAAATGAAAGAATTGATGAGATCATATATGATCCTATTGTAGAAATATAAAACATAAACTGTATATTAATTTTTATACCAGTGTTGAGAAGACAAAGGAACATTGTATCTAAGGGATGACGTCACACATCTTAAAGGTAGTCTAGTACTTTCACAAGACTCGTTTTGACATACGAAGTTAAGATCAAACCATTACTGTCTCAATACTGGGCGTGAATTCTCAATGTAGAAGAATTTAGTATTTTAGTCTCATAATCTGCAAAGATATACTTATTCAACTTAGTCCTGAAGGATAGAAATTTATTTGTTGCCAATCTCAGGTAGAACTTAAATTTTATCTGTGGTAGATTACAGATCATACAGAAATGCTTGCTCGTTTGTACTCCTATACATAAAAAAAAAATAAGAACTAAAATTAAGTTTACAATAAATGCGTAAACGCTAATATATTTATGACAGTATGTATTTGAAAACAGTACAAGTGCGATCAATAAGCACCTACAACATAAAGGGTCTCAGATTCGATGCCTGTTCAGGCAAACATCAGAATGATGAATTTAGATTTTTATTCATATGCATTTTGGATATATGTACATAACATTTTATGTACTTGGTTGTACCACTAAGGCATCATGACGCAGACAATCCTAAAGTGTGTCTGATGTAGAAAGTATAGAAACTGTAAGCTACAAAAAGGTAAGCTACATCGTAAATAATGATGCGCAAATACATTTGTTTTACCTCAATTTCTGATATAGCCATGCTTGCAACATTATGTTGTGTAACTGTGACAGATATTTTATATTACTTCTCTCTAAGTGTGAGCCTTTTCTTGATAATTGAAATCTTATATATAAATAAATAAGCTAAAGTTCTTCAGCATCTTTTTCTCCATTGTTTCTTTTTTTGTACCTTAAGTGCTATCAATAAAAAAATAAATGTATAGTTGAAGTTATATAATTGGCAAATATTAGGCTGAATTAATACCTCAACACCTGTCATGGATAATAAGTGGGTTCGGAGAAAAAAATGGCAGATTGGTTTGCCCTTAAGTCCCACTGGATCTGGATACTTCAATATGCTGCCCCTATTTGTATTGAATAGGGAATTTTAGCTTATGTTACCCCTATTTACCCCGCTTTATGTTATAAACATTATTTAAATACAATTTTTCCCCTGTTTACCCCACTTTGTGTGATAAACACTATTTAAATACAATTTATCCCCTGTTCACCCCGCTTTTAGCTAAGTTACATTAAAATACATATGTCATACTTTGAAGTGTGCATTGTCTGTGAGTCAGTATTAGTTTTATTATTTAGTATATTCAAGTATTTACTTACAATGTGTGTAACATATCTACAAATACGCAATTTAGTGATTATTGACTATAATACTAATGGAAAGTTGCAATAATAAACATGTTTCTCTCAATTATTGAATGATTAGGTATCATTCTATGATATTGCTAGAATATACAAATATAGATTAGTCGTCTATCTTTGTCGCACTCAATCAAACTTAATGCGGCTATCTCTTTCACAAATCATTCTGTCGATAACTTATCTAAACTTAGTTGTTTGTTCCAACAAATTGTTTTTGTGATAATGGACGCTTACATCATCTCTTTTTATGACTGTCTTATTTTGTGTAGTAATGCTGAGTGCTTTTACTAATTAAATCTTGTCACGAAGTCAATCAAGATAAGATTTAAAAGTGTTATATGTAATTAGGTGCGAGTCGTTTTGGAAGTTTTTAAAAAATAGTTTAAGACAGATATTTAAAACTAACTTCATTATAATTATAATAAAATTAAACAATATTATCTAACGATATTAAAGTAAAAACAATAATAAAAACATAGATAGAATGTCTGTAAAACTACTTGTTACTTGTAGGCACCTAAAATGTTGCTTAGCGAATTAGTATGTCGTTTTAGTCACCCGTCCATAGCATGCGTGACGACGAATGCGGCCATGTCAAAATCCACATTTATTTCCATTTAATAAAGGCATTACCAACATTGTCACAGCGTAGAAGATGCGCATTGAATATTTACGAACTAAAAAGCTCTTTAAGTGGCCCCATGTGGTTTGTATTATGAAAAACTGTTCACGTTTTATGCAAATACGAGTGAGCTCCGAGCGAAAACTAGAAAGTTAACTCACACATTCACCCGCACAACCACATTCGAGCTACGTCGGTACAAGTCATTCGGTTTCATAATTCAGGACCACGTAAATAGCTTATTTATTCCAATAAACATAAAAACTTACCGCTTCCGAATCCTCAATAAGATTGTTCTCCCACAACATTTTATCTCGAACAGTTCAAAGTCACAGAAAAAATAAATGTTCAACGTAGGTATCAATGTGAGTTACTTGTAAACATTCAGTCCATTTCCGCGCGACGTGTGTTTACGGAGAAAATTCGCATTCCGTTTTTATTATCCAATGGGATTGTTCCCGGAGAGACGGACACGACTGCTGCCGTGGCTGGGTCTCGACGTTGTATGCGCGGGCGCTGGTCGCCGAGCGCGCACGAAGACACCCGACGGCGTACGAACTCACCCGACCGCGCCGACCTACTTTGTTCTACTTCGAAACGCTCCGAGTGGCCGGGCAACGATTTTTTTCTTGCATTTTCCGATGAAATGCTACCATTGCTACCTGTCTTAGCACCGACGTAACAAAAACCGACAAGTTGTTTTCCTATATACTTTTTGCGGGCAGGTCTTTATTATAAATTTCGCCTTTTGCATAAAGCTGACCATTAAAGGAAAAGCTTATGCATATTATAATGATTTAATGTTCAAAATATATAATAAGAAATAGCAAAATTATTCAACACGTTTCTTTCTCCATGTATTAAATTTAAAGGTAAAATTATACATCAAGATAAATGATAACAACCAATATAATTGATTTATTGCATTGTAAAATAAGTTTTCATTGATTAGCATATTTTTTTTGTGTAATGGTAAGTAGTAGGTACCTACTTTATTTATTATGGATCAATGTATTTTTTTGTAATCTTTACAGAATTCGAAATCTTAACAGCACATTACTACGAGTAGGTAGGAGTACCTACGTCCTTTAAAATTTGTAAAGAAAATAGAAAAGGTACATGGATTATTTGTTTTTTTTTTTTACAGTAAAATTAATCTGTTGCTATTACCGAGTGATCTATCATCTGTCTCAAATTCTCTACATCGATTGATTTACTTAAAAAATAATAATGCAATGCATTGAAATTGCACATGTTTTCCCATAGGCAATTCGACTTAACCATGTTTATTTTCTTATAAAAATCTATTTTGATTGAAAAGTAGAAATTAAACTATCCATAATTAAATTAAAATTTTATATTTATATATTGAACAGCATGCATTCGTCTGAACTATGTATTTAATACATATTTATGTAGGTACCTTTAAACCAAAACTATGCGACCTTATGTGTAATTATTTTTTAATTGGTCATTTATCTTTGGCAGGTAAAAACTGTTCAAGCTTTTTTATTTTTGTATTTCACGGCATAACAGATATAATGTAGATTTGTAGTAAATTTCAATAGGAATGAAGACCTATTTTTGTCGGTTAAAATAAGAAAAATCAGATATTTATCTAAAAGAAACTTTGTAGTCATCTATAACTGACAATATAGCTACAATTATAATTATGATTAAGGGAGATGATTATAATTTAATACCTATATCATAGTTTGAAATTTTAGTAACAGATCATATAAATGTTTATCTAAAACAATACACTATGCAAAAATAGTCTGAATGAGTTTAGGGTGCTCTAATCAAAGCATTGGAAGCGGCAATATTTGTGATCTTTTTATTTCGTTTACTCAGACCTTACGTAGGGCTTACGATTTTTAATATTTTAATATTTTGACATTCAAATCCTTAGTTTTTTAAAGCTTTATGTATGTATGTATATTTACGATTTAATTATTTGTGACGTTTATAAAATAAATGTTTTGAAACCCTTATTTAAATCAAAAGATATGCGAATATAAACAAAGAGATAAATAATAAATCAAAATGTGTTTTTACGTTTTTATACTTAAAATTAAACTTAGGTATAAATTTAATCCAAAAATATGCAACTTTACACAAGAGCGAAAAAACTTTTCATATCTAAGAAACGAAATCATCACTTTATATTTTTGATTAGAAACGGAAAGGATAATATTCTTTTCGTTTTTGTAGGTAAAGCTTTTTTGCTCTTGTAAAGAGTTGCATATTTTGGGTTACAGCAATCATGCTTTCCAGCGTCGATATTTAGTGCCACAACCTTGTTTATGTCCCACTGCTGGGCACGGGTCTTCTTCCACAACTAAGAGAGGCTTGGAGCATACTCCACCACGCTGCTCCAATGCGTGTTGGTGTAGGGGATACGGGTTAGTGGCTAACCCGTGTCGAATGTCTTCAAACCGCCCGTAGGGCCTCCGACAAGGTTTAACGACTGTTATCCAATGATCACAACCGGGACCGACAGCTTAACGTGCCCTCCGAAGCACGGAAACGCGCATGAAATTTTGCCACTAGCGGTCACCCATCCATCTACCGACCGCGCCCGACGTTACATAACTTTGTAGATCGGTTAAGACCTACCCAACTATGCGCGCTTCAATGTAGGTTTATTTATCTATGTATTATTTGTATCTATCGTGTAACTACAATAATAATAATAATTAATAAGTACCACAAATCAATGCTATTTCGATTCAAACAAACATAATCCGTCTATAAGTAGGCATGCTTACTTCCGGAACCGGAAACTTCACAACAGTACGGAATGTCCGATTACGGATTAGGTGAGTCGGTCGAGCATTTACATAATGCGGAGAACCTTAAAAAGACCGGGCTTCGTGGTATTAGCATATAAATTGTGTGCGAGGAGACAACGCAATCAATCAAGCGACAGCAGATCGGCAATGCTTACTTCTTTAATATTGTCCGTAGTGTCGCCAAACTTGATGACAACTTAGTAGGAACAAAAATAAATAAATTGGATATAAAAATAGTAAGAACTTTCTTTTATTCAAATAGGGGTTTTGCTAAATCGATAGATTTTCTACAATGATGATCTTACTACTTTTATTAAAGCAATGAGAAATGAAAGTAGATACAACTTTACGTTTTGTCGTAAATACAGCGCAATACCTTTGATTACAAAGACATCAAGGTACAATAATATTAAATCGAATATTACTGACAAAATTTTATGTTTGTTTTAATTTAAATTTTTATATTAGGTATATATTTTGATCTAAAATATTGTAAAAGATTATAATAAAATTATTTATCTTCGTATTTAAGGGTAATCAGTATAATATATTATTCACAAAAATACTGATAATATAGTCCCGAAATTTCTATATTCAACATGGTAGCACTCTCACTCAGCCATCTTTTTCTTATGAGTGCCTATAATAAAAGCTCTCTTATCTGTCAACGCCTCGCTGGTCTTAATAAACAAAATAAATGTGTAGGCTTTGAGGAATATTGTACTTGTATAGGTGTTGTATGTATTACGTTTAATATATTTATGCTGCTATGCCGGTAACTTTATTATTAGCTTAGTGGATAAGTCTATAAGATCTTTAATGGTTGAAGATATTATTTAGAAGTTATTTTACAAGATTGCTGAGAACTTGCTACAAAATAAACTTATGATTATTATCTACTTATTTATCATACCCTTTTTACATAGAGAATATTTGTTCATCCATCTTTGTGAAATATTCGTGAATACTTATACCTACCCACCTACGTGAAATTCATTAACATCGGTGCTAATCTGTCTAGAAATAAAAATTAAGATACGTTGATGAATGCTAAACTAATACCTATATCGGCTAATTATTAACTCAAGGAAAGTACATATTCAAGTCTAAATTATTTCGAATTATCATTGACTGGATAAGATCGTTTCTAAACCTAATATGGATTAGAATTAGAAATTGTTAATAAATCTAGGAAATAAATGACGCGTAATGGTGCATGGTTGCGGCATTGCTTCAACTACAAATCGACGGAATTCAACTACCTAATTACATTTAGGAATTACTAGTTTCAGTTTCAACAGAATCCGACGGCTAATCTCTCGAATCTCTCGCATTTTCACGCCTTTGTGGAGTTTAGCTGCATTCAACGAATTGGCGAGAACCACTTGATGGTTGCCGAATGTGTCCATTCTGGTGAATAATGTGCAAGATACGCTTGGAAAGTACCGTAAAGTAGAATCAGAGTTTCTGCTTTCATGGAAAATACATAGAATGTATTGAGGGTACTTATTGAAATTGCATTGGATTAGTCTATCAATCTCTATCAATGAATACCTACAATAAAACTGTGCATTGAATTATAAAAGTATTTTTATATAGTTAAACAAATAACCGAGGTCATTTCGACTGATGGTCACTGTCGCCCTGGGACATCTGAAACCAACACTTTAGAATTTATAACCTAACTAATTTTAGTAAAGGGAGATCTACCGCCAGGTTACGTGATCATGCCTGAGGAGCGGCCGTGCTCCGACAGTCCCAGTTCGGAGCTTGTATATATGCAAGGTATTGAGAATACTTCGATAGCGTGATTCCGAATACTCGTGGCGCCATCTCT